>JAEIHY010009267.1:0-22585 GCA_018904565.1 Drosophila tsacasi | reverse complement strand
TAAATATTTATGCTCTGGCGAATGGCGGGAAAAGTTCTTCCACTGAAAGCTCTGATCTGTCTCCGAGTTCGCTGCAATATGCAGCCGAATGTTGCCACACGTTTTCCGTAAACCAAACATTAATCTTTGTAAACAATTTGCATTTAATTTTCAGAATTTGTTGTCGGAGAATACCGTGGACGACCAGCATTGGCCCAAGGAGCTGATCTTGCTGCGCGAGAAGTTTACGGCCAAGAGTCAACTGGAGATCACTCAGCTGAATATTAAACATGCCGACGAGGTGGGTTATAAACTAAATTTATTTTTTTTTTATTTTAATTTATATATATAGAGCTACAACGAATAATTAAAATTAAGAGCTAGCATCAGAGAAAGAGCTTGGCTGCAGAGGCCTTCAGCTCTGGGTTTACATTGGTGTTAACTTGTTTATATCTAGTAATCTTGTTACATTATATATGGTGGTGTATATTTATACTTTTAGGGAATTTTAGGATAGGATTTAATATGTTTGATGGTGTGGGATTGTATATAAACTAATCCAAACTATTATTTCCCAGATGTCGCGCCTGAAATTAGAATTTGAGAAGCAACTGAATCGGAAAAACAAGCGTCATTTAACTTTTGATGCCGCTCGTGACCTGGAGCAGGTGATCTGCGAACGGGATGGCCTACGGGAACTGTCGAAGAGCTTCCGCAGCGTACTCAGCCGGCTGGCCAAGTGTGTGGCCAACTGTGAGGAGGATCTGAACTCTACGCTCTCGGAGGAGGTGCAACGTCTGTTGCTGCCCCACAGCCGCAGTCAGGATGCGGCCGATGAGCTGGAGGTCACGCTCAGTAGCTCGCTAAACAACACCCGGCAAATGCTCCGAGTGCCCGATGTGCACAGTCTGATAGAAGTGGTGGAAGATCCCAGTCTGGTGCAGTTCATCGACAGCAAGAGCAGCGAAGAGCCGAGTGAGGATTTCGATTTGAATGATTGCCTGGAGCGCCTGAAGTCGGAGGCTTCTTATCTGCTGCATTTGTCTGAGGATTTGCACAGGCCACGAGTCCAGGATGAGGTCTCCGAGGAGCCACTGGATGAGCCAGAAAAGCAGGAGCATGAACTATGCTGCGAGGCGGAGGATGGCCTGAAGACTACGGGTGCCGTGTTGTCCAAGTTTCTGCGCACCAACTCCCTGAATGACCAGCAAATGGGCGTGGCCAATCAGCGAAAGCATAGCACTCCAGAGGCGGGAAAGACGCACACCTCGCTGCCGCCCGATCTGTACGAGCAGGAGGGCAATGCCTCGCAGCTATCCTTCCAGCTGGTGGAGCTCAAGAACCGGTTGATTAAGTCTGAAACCGATCGCCAGAAGCTGCAGCAGCAACTGAGTCACACCATCGATCGCAATGCAGAGCTGGGACAGGAGCTGCAGGCCCTAAGGGATCAGCTCTCCCAGCTGAACTCTTTGAATCACACAGACTACAACGAGGGCTATGGCCTGGGGGGACCCGGAATGAAGAGCCTGCAGGAGCAAGAAGGATTGGATCAATCGTCCGCGAGTTTTGTGGCTCTGCAGGAAAAGGCGCGTCACCTGCTCTCCACATCTTCGCCAGTTAAGGATGCCCAACCTTTGAGGGATCCAGGAAACTCCACGGTGACGCTGCTTCAAATGATCGAAGACTTTTGCCGCGAGGGCGACAAAGTGGTAGAGTGTGGCAAGAAAGATCGCGAGGATCTGCAGTCTCAGGTGAGTTTTACCCTAATTATTCGTAAGGATCATATCTTCCTGCCTCCGCCTAGAAGTTATCCTCTCCCCTACTCAGAGTGCTAAACGCATGATCCGTAAAGAATTCGATTAGTATGTAAGCCAGGTCTTAATGTTAAGAGAATACCCGCACAACCTAACCCCACAATCAACAAGCACAGATCGATACCGCTGACAAGCAGCTGAAGGACACCAGGCGATTCCTGGAGGATCAGGCCGCCGAACGCGAACAGGAACGCGACGAGTTCCAGCGCGAAATTGAGCGGCTCAAGGCCCAGTTGCGTGACAAGGAGAAGGAGCATAGCTCCTATGCCAATGCCTCCGAGGAGGTGAGTCCTGACCACGGTCATCTCACATCTACATATGTACGATCGCTGGGAGTGCTTGGTCTTGATTTTCGGGCTTGGTTTGACTTTCGTTTTTGCGTTTTGCCTTTTGGTTTATAAAAAGTCTTTTTCTCTGTCTTTCTGTATCTTCTTGTTCTCTATATTTTTCTACTTTTCTCCATTTGTTTTTGGTATTTATATTATTATGGCTTTAGTTTTGGTTATAAGTTTAGTTTTTAAGTATTTAAGTTTCCTCTGAATGTTTCCTCTTCTTTATTAACTGCCACAATTATGCACCTCTAGTTAAATATAAACACAAAATCGCTTGGAATTAATTCAAGTCTGGAAAGCATTGAAAATGCTTACAAAATCGCACGAGCCTCAGGCACCTGTTGGGCATAATTTCCACTATAAATCCCCATAGGGGGGAAGTCAAGGGCAGCATCCAATATCTTTGTATTGTATCTGTATATCTCTTTGTATATATGTATATGCTAGATCTTTTGTAAGAACGTGCCGACATATTTATAGACCCGGAGAAATATACATACTCTTGAGTGTCTGCGCCAGTCGTAGCCTTTCAATCGGATTCCATTTAGCGAAGCTACTTCAAGTTTAAGATCTCAGCGGGATTGGGTAGATATTTTCAATGTCACTCGCGTATATGCAGGCACTTTGTTTCGAAAATGAGCTATGAGGAAGTCTTTGGATAATGTACAAGTGTGAGATGTAGATTTATTAATTTGTTCTAGTTTTGATTATTACAAAATGTTCTAGAATATTAATGAGGATTTTAATCTTACAAAATATCTTTTGATTTATTAGGGTGTTTTGTGTTTCTAACAATTAACTCTCCATATTTTTAAAGCAATAATATTTTATTATGATTTTATTGATGTAAAATCCAGAATTCCTTAGCATCGTTTCTATTTTTCTTCTATTATTCAAGTTAAAGACACATGTTAGGTATAGAACTGCAGTTTCTTATTATTTAAACAAAATATTTAGACCAAGTTATGTATATTTGCATTCATAAATTATAATTATTTGTTTAAGTTTGGTATTACGGTCATTTACAATATAAAACCTTAAATGTTTCCTGTATTAATCAAACTAATTGGATCTACAAAATATTTGTAACTCTTCTTGCATGCACCCCTTAAACAAAACTGCAACTAAACTACAACTTAAAATAAACTACAACCTAAAAATCTTTGCACCCGTTCCCCTTTTTCCCACTGCGCCTGCACAACACACACAAAAATAATTGAAGTTTTCGAAGAATAAGCATGTAAGTTGGTCACTAATCCTGGACATGATCGCACCCGCACACTCACCATATTTCACCACAATTCACCTCCATTCACCACGTTCTCATAGTTACTAATTTAAATTGAATATTTAATTTTATGCAGTATGCCCAGCTGGAGGGTCAGTTGCGAGAGGTGAGCCAGCAGCTCAACGAATCGAATGCCAAGCGGGACAAGTTCGAGGTGGAACTGAAGGCTTCGATTGACAAGATATTTGTGCTGCGGGAAATCATCTCGGAACTGGAGACCCAAATCCAGACCAAGGCCATCAACGAGCAGGTTTTGGCGGAGAAGGCCAAGCAACTGGAGGACTATGTCAGCTTGCAGATCAAGGAAACCGATGCCCTGCAGCAGGAGGTTTATAGTCTGAAAACCGACATCGGCGAGGGCTATCAATCTCGCATCAGATTACTGGAGGAGAAGCTACAGCTGGGCAGACCGACTGCAGAACAGGGCCAAGTTCTCAGCCAAGTGGCCGAAAAGCTGCGGGACATCGAGACCACTCTGGAGCAGAAGACCAAGGTCTTGGAATCCTTGCACAACTCCAACACAGCCTCCAATTCGACCAGTCTTAGTGTCACCGAAGATGTTTCGGCTCATGGCAGCAAGAATCGCACAGCCGAAGGCTCGCCCAGCCATCCATCGCTCACCATCGAGAACGTGCAGCGGGTTACCGAAAAGCTGGACAAGCACACTCGGGTGGAGGAGGCGGCCATTAAGCGGATACGCGACCTGGAGATGCAGGCGCAGCAAATGCGTACCGGCTATATGGTGAGTTAGAAACCAAAAACTGTGGGTTGATGTCTAAGCTGAGTTTATTTTAATATTTTTATGAATTCTTATTCAAAATTTGTTATACTTTTTTTATTTTAGTTAAATATTGAAATAAACTCAGCGTAGACATCAACAAATCTTATTGTAATGTTGTTGTAAATGTCATTTTTGCAATTGAATTTATTTCAATTTAAAATTTTAATGATTTATATTATTCATTTGTGTTTCAATAATTTGGAATTGTGTTTTTTATAATATTTTTGCTGAACTCAATTTTTAAATTCTAATGAGGCTGGTGGTTTGTGTAACAGATGAAGATCATAAAGTTTTCGAACCAGATTCAGTAAGGTTTAGGTCTTTGCTAAAGCATATATTTTAAATATCAACGGATACTCTCTCTCTCTATAATTAGACGCTTTTCTGCTCTGTTTTCCCTCTTGATTGCCCTCCCCTTGCCCTTGCACATATTCTCTTGGCTTTCTCGATTGAAAACATCACTCAGTTGCCTTCCGAAAGGCATTGTGAACGGCAGAATCGGAAGAAATGTTTGCTTTCTTATATCTCATTTCATATCGCTAACTGAATAATGATATATATGCCTGTCTAAGAGATAAATCTATATACAACAAATATAAAAGAATATACAAAATAAAGTCTGAAAGTGGCTGAGATTCCGGAAATGTTTCAGTATCCAAAGATTCCTCTGCGAGTGAGTTTTTCAAGTGAATATATTTGAATATCCGATCAAGGTTCCGCCGAAAATTGAGCTCTCTGTGCGACAATTGATGTGCCTGTGGCAGCAATTGTTTATGTATTTTTCAAGGCAATCATAATATAAATAAATATATAATTCAATTTGTTGTGGCCGCCTGTTGTCATAATGTTTTGTCCATGCATTCATAGTTGGCTTGTTCTGGTAGAGATGTGTGTGTGATATTTTGCGGGAATTTGGCACACTCGATGTCATAAATAAATCGTTTGCTGCTCCTGTTCCCTTTTCCCCATTTTGCCCGGTTCGTTCCACTTCAAAAATAGCCTCGGCACTATTTTCCTTCCACTTGAAAAATATAATTGTAATAAAAACAAAACATTTGACGCCCTCCCTTGGCACCTGCCACATTTCCATCATCCGCCTGCTGAGTGCCTGGACCTTTTGTCACTCCTTCAAGAAGAATGCATAGAACTGCAGCTTTGTTTACAATGTGCATCACCCCCCAATTGAAACACTAATACGATGCTGTAATGCCTCAATAAATTCCATTATGTTATGGCACGCATCCCGCTGCGTTGTTTGGAGAACGGGGAGAGTGATTTGCTGCGTTCGGGAAGCTGGATAGCTGGTCGGAGGTGGGGCCTGGAGCGATTGCATTGGGGAAACTGCGTTCGTATGCCCGCATAAATATATACTTAAATGGATCAAAACCGAGTAAACAGCCACCGCAAGAGTGAAATGCAAAGAGATACTGAGAACAGTGGGAGAAAGAATTAATGTGAGGGTTGAATGCAAAGAATTTAAAACTAAAAAAGTGCTTAAATATTTGTTTGCTATTAAAGATAGTTTATTTTCTAATTGAAGTGGTAAAAAATTATGTTTTCTTTAGGGATGACAAATTGACATTTCTTTGAAAATTATATATCCTAAAAAATGGTTAAAATTTACGTACAAATTAAATTAAATAGATTTTTGAATGATTTAAAATGCATATATTTTGAGATAAGAAGCTAGTTATCTTTTCCATTTGCTATCAAAGATTGCACAATTTAAACAATTTAAATTATTTCACTCACTCACAACCAACTGTGCAATGAAGAGATATAGAATACTTTCAGTTTAATTGAAGTTGGAAAGGGTTAAATGCAGATGAAGCCAACGGTCAAGAGTTCGGTCATTGGACTCGCACCCACACATTCCAGAAGAAATATATACGGATGATACAGTCAAGAGCCATTTGAGCACTTTGAAATGAACTCTATAGAATAATATACTTTAAAAATAGTCTCATTCAAGGAATAAATTAAATTAAACCAATTAATTGTATACAATATTAAATAAAAAACATTCCCTTTCCCCTACAGGATCTCCAACATGAGCGGGACTCGTTGCAGGGTCGCATGGATGAGCAAACCACTCGGATATCCACACTCCAGCATCGCCTGGAAGAGCAACGTCAGCGGGCCGAGCAACTGCATCGTGCCGGCACCTCCGAGCTGACCACCAAAGTCCACGAACTCCAGGGTGAGGTGCAGAATCTGAGCGAGCAGCTAAATGCCCGGGAGAAGCAGATGGCCACCATGCGGCAGCAGCTACAGCGCAGCAAGGAGGAGATCATGCGGCTCGAAGCGGAGCTCACAGTTCGCACAAAGCCAGATCGCAGTTTGGTGGACAGGCTCGAGGCGGAGGTGAAGCAGAAGGGCGCCGAGATCGGCAATCTGAGGGAGAAGATCCGCACGGAAATGATCAATCGACTGGCCCTGCCCGATCTTATGCAGACCATGCTGGCGGACAAGAACGATGAGATCGATCACCTGCGCGATCAGCTGGAGGCCAAGGAGAAGGAGCTGCTGCATGCAACCCAGGCACAGGATGCCAGCCCGGTCTCAGGAGGCGAAGCGGGAGCGGGAGGAAAGCTAAGTGCACGCACTCTCAGCGATATCGGATCGATTACCGAGTTCCCCGAGCCGGATGTCGACCGGCGAGCGGCCATGCGCAGCCTGAACGCTCCCCTGCACATGACTGACGGTGCGGGCGTCTTCCTGCATCAGACAATGGTGAGTTTCCTTTGTTTTTAATAGTAATCTTTATTCATAACCGATATCTCTTTTGCAGGAGACATCCAAGGAGGCTGTGGCCAACTTAACCCACAAGCGAACCGATGATTTGAGTGGCTTCATGGCCCCGTATCCGGTGAACACCTTCGAGCATCCCCATTACTTCCAGGCTCTGGGAGTCACTGCCCAGAGCAGCGATGGCCTCACACCTGGTCTTGTGCCGCGGCAGATCAACTTCTCTAATCTCACGGAGGATTCTAAGGTAAAAACGCCCAGCATGATGGTGATGCGTACCCCGGAGATGCCCAGGCCCCTGACTCCGCCGGAAGTGCATCAATTGCGGCAGAAAGTGTCCACCTTGGAGCAGGAAAAGCAGCGCCAGCAGAGTGAATCCGAGAAGAACTTGCAGGATCTGCGGAGGCAGCTGGAGGAGGAGAAGGAGCAGGTCAGTCGTCAGTCGCAAACCCTGCAAAATCACCAAGAAAGTGAGCAGAAGTACAGACTACGCATTGAGTCGCTGGAAGCCAAGATTTTGGAGGCGGCCGCTCAGGAGGCCGCAGAGCGTGAGAATCTCCGCAGGGAGCTTAATTACGTGAGCGTTGCGCATGGGCACTGCGAGGATGCAGCCGCTGCACGCAAGCGAGAGCTTGAGGCCCTCAACGGGGAGGTGAAAGTCAAGGCCGATCAGCTGCAGGCCGCTCTCCGTCGCTGTGGTGAGCTGGAACTCCAGGTTCTGACCTTGGAGCGGGATCTAGAGCGTCTCAAGAACAGCGAGCACAGCTCCAAGCAGTACTCTGTGGACGAGATCGCTCAACAGGTGGAAAAGGAGCTCAACTACTCCGCCCAGCTGGACTCGAATATTCTCAAGGCCATCGAGAGCGAAGACGAGAACAACCTGGACAAGAAGCGGCAGCAGAAGGAGGTGCAAACCGAGGAGGAGGAGCATCTGTTGCCGGGCACGGGCAACGGCACCGACGACGAGAACTTCACCGGGGAGCGGGAGCTGCTGAATCAACTGGAAGCCCTGCGAGCTCAGCTAGCCGTGGAGCGTGAGCAATGCGAGACATTGAGCAAGGAGCTGCTCGGCGAGAAGCAGCACTCGCAGGACATCCAAGAGCAGGACGTGGTCATCATTGAGGCGATGAGGAAGCGCCTGGAAACCGCTCTCGATGCGGAAGATGAGCTCCACAAGCAGCTGGACCAGGAACGCGAACGCTGCGAGCGTCTGCAGACTCAGCTGACTTCCCTGCAAAGGGCGGAGAGTCGAAGGAACAGTTCTCTGCTCCTCAAATCTCCCGGAGACTCCCCTCGCAAGTCCCCACGTGCTGACTTCGAGTCGGAACTTGGGGACAGGCTGCGTAGCGAGATCAAGCTGCTGGTCGCTCAGAACGAACGGGAGCGCGAGAGATCGGCCGATGCCCAACGTAGCAGTGAGCGGGAGCGCCAGCGGTACGAGACGGAGCTGCAGGAGCGAGTGGCGTACTGTGAGCGGCTGAAGCAGGAGATGGAGAGACTCTCCCGCGACAAGGAGTCGGCGGAAGCCGAACTGGAGCACTTCAACGAGCGGCTAACTCTCCAGGCGGCTGAGGTCGAGAGCCTGGAGGCAAGGCTTGTCACCCTGCAGGAGGCGGAGACCCGCAGGGCCAACACTCGCACCCGCCAGCATCAGGAGAATGTCCAGCTTCAGGCCGAGATCCATGAGTTGCGATCCAAGCTGCTCGCCGCCGAAGCGGCAAAAGACTCTCTGGACCAAAAGATCGTCCAACTGCGCTTCGATGTGAGTCGCTCGGGTCAGCGGGAAGCCAAGCTGGCCGAGGCACTGTCCCAGGCCAACGATCGGTTGGCACACAGCACCACCGACGACACTGTGCCGGCCCAGTTCCTGCAGAAGATGAAGGAGATCAACACGCTGCTGGTGGAGAACACGCAGGAGAACAAGCAAATGGCCGAGACAGTACAGTTTTTGGTTGGCGAACGGCTTGCACTGCAGAAGAAGTGCGAGGAGCTGATGAGCGGCTCGGGAAACACCAATGTAGCCGAGCTTGAGGAGCGCTGCCGCCAACTGATCGGTCGCTATCTCCGCGTTGAGTCGCATCGCAAGGCGCTGGTCTACCAGAAGAGGTATCTAAAGCTTACGCTAGAGGGATACCAGGCCAGTGAGCAGCTGGCACTGCAGAATCTGCGAGGAGCAGGAGCACAGTCCGGCAGCCAGCGGAATATTAAGAAGAAATTTAAGTGAGTAAAGACTTGCAACTAGAATTAAATTAAACCTAGAAACCTAATAACTTGATATAACCTTAACCTTTACAGGACTGTTGCCCTGGCCATCATTGCCATTCAGCGAATCAAGTA
This sequence comes from Drosophila tsacasi, assembly GCA_018904565.1. Taxonomy (NCBI): domain Eukaryota; kingdom Metazoa; phylum Arthropoda; class Insecta; order Diptera; family Drosophilidae; genus Drosophila; species Drosophila tsacasi. The sequence continues at coordinate 13,306 of JAEIHY010009267.1, read as the reverse complement.
TATAGGACGCATCTGGCACACGGGCAAGAGGATTGTGAGCAAGTCCGTGTTTACAATTACCCAGCAGAGGTAAGAGATCTACCTGGAGCTCATCCGGAACACACATCCTTGCTGTATATAAAGGCCTCGCTGTCATAACATTCTCTCTCATTCCCCCCTCTAAGCTCTAAGATGCCCCTAGTGACGGTCAATATGAAAGTTAAGCTAAGCAAGGGCGATTCAGCCAAGAAATAGACAAGGTCTGGGCTCTCCACAAATGAAAGCACTTATTTTTTACAATGGTTCACCAACATTTTTAGCAATTAGAAAGAACAAGAGTAGCCATAGATATAGTTTAAAGATTTTACTAACAGAATTTTAATTGGGTTTCGGGTTTCTTTTTATTAAAGCAAATCTATTACAAAACATTATATATTTTTAAATATTTTATTCTCGTTTAAAATTCACCTTAAATTGTATCCTAAACTCACCCATTTTAAACAATATTTTTGGAGTTGACAACTAATCTTGGCTTTCTTTCTAGAAGTCCTGGACTCAATATGAATGTGGCGCCCACTCTGCCTTCCCCATTGCCTGTGCCCAACTCCTCAACTTTACCCACCAATAATAATAGCCACGGCCTGACGGGACGGCTGAGCTATGCACCCGTTTCGCCACCGCTGGTTAATTACAGCACCTTGCAGCCTATAGTGCTGCCATCGGATTTTAACCTCCAAGCGCCAACCACATCGTTGCAGAACTCCATCACAAATAATAACAGCAATGATGCCAATGGTCTGCCTTCTCTGGCCAGATTAGACTGGCCAACAATGCAGAAGCCCAAGAGAGCGCATGCGCGGCATCATTGAGGAGGAGAGGGAACCAACCCCTTAGTTTAAGTAAAGCCATAAATCGAAGACATTTTCTAGGAGCATGAGATCCATTTTTAGAATTACACAATTACCTGTACCATTTACCCCCCATTTTACCCCCTAAAAAAACTATGTTTTAAGCTGTTGTGTAACCTAGTTTAAGAATTCGCGCAAAAAACCACACCAAACTTAGGCATGTAATCGATCGTCTGTAAGTGTTATTTGTATTATTACCGCCCAAGTGTAGTCGTAAGCATAAACCTAATCCAAGTCCCAGTATTTTTTTAATTTTGGTTCGACTGACAAGTCTTATTTAATTTGGGTTTGACTGTATAAGTTTTCTAATAAGTTTGATTAAACCGAAATTGATTTCATATTAATTATGTTTTTCTTGAGTTATTATTTTCTTTTCAACGTTTTCTGTACAGACAAATGGAATGTGCCTTACGGGTGAGAGGATTCAATGGACAATTAAGAATTCAATTCACATCGAAATCATTCAAATAAAAGTTAACATGTTAATGAAGTAGTAACTGAAGTTCTTTTTTTGGGTATTAAGAATATACAATAATGGTATATACAAAAATAACTTTGATTTAAGATATGCTACAGATCGGTTTATAAGAGCTTAACATTCCTTAAGGAATAATTATTACTGAGACACCACGGCGTATACTTGAGTTCCTGGAAACCATGAGGTGGTTAATAACCAACTTTAGCATATGGACATAATCAAAAGTGCTCCTCAACAATATGCCAGGAGCACAAAACGTATTGCAGCTCGCTGTTTCCCAATGCCGGTATTAAGCTCAACAGGTTTTTAGGGGAGCTTTGGTCGGTTGGTTGGTTGATCGGGCAAATGTCAAGTGCTGATGCTGCCGCTCAAGGACACCGGTCGACGAGCAATGAGTAGAGTGAAGTACCTCGCCTCAGGGCGGCTTTGCGTCAAATGAACGCGAAAAGCTGCAATGTTTTCGCACGTCCAGCAGGGAATCAATCTAAAGGGGGGACACTGTCCTTAACCCACAGCCAGGGGGAAAGTAATCTATAAAAGAGGGAATACGAATGCTCTTCAACTTTTGTTTTCTTTATATCTATATTAAATAGTAAGGATATTTTTTTTATTTAAGTTATTATAAATACTTAAACAGTTATACATATATAGTTATTAAACTATAACAAAATCTACGTTCTATCTTCTTTTTAAAAACTTAAAATAATCAAAGTACAGTTTCCTCTCTCCACCCTTTCCCTTTATAAGTTTAATTGAATTTTTTGCTATTTCCTGTGCTGGCTAAAAAGCTCTCCCAACCAACCCGTTGACATAGTGGACACTTCCCTTTGACATACCCTTGATAATTACTTGCCAGCTCGTTATCAGCCGCAGCATGCCACCCACTGATAACACAGGTCGGAGGAGAGCTTTCCGTCTGTCCGTCGCTTTCCAAACCCGAAGCCGGACGAGTCCGGCCGAAGTGGAGCGGCGGAGTGGAGCGAAGCTGAGCTTTCCCTGCAGCAACCGTGGTATCGCGGACAGGCAGGAATTGCTAACATATGGTAGCATTGAATGGCGCATCGTCTAGCATTGGCTATTCTGTCGTTGTGGCAAGCGGTCCTTCTAGCAGCTCCTAAGCGGTCTTTCGGCGGTGGCTACGGCGAGTGTTACGCTGATTTCCATACCAAATTCCGCAGTCGGATTCCGGTGTTATTTTGTGTTTTTCCCTCGGGAACATTGTTTGTGTCTTCGGACTTTGCATTAAATGAGTTTCATTCGATTGTCTCGCGCATAAATATTACAAACAAAAACAGAAAAATATTTGGAAAAGTCCTTGAATTCGATTATTGTGGCTCGCCGGTGTTTAACTTTTCGCTGGATTTGCATATTTGCAGAAAGTGTGCTTTGCCAAGTTTTCCTTTGAATATTAATGATCTGTGCAACAGGGGATATGATTAATTATCCAGACTTTGGGTAAAAGTAAACAATCAAAAATCACTCCAAAACAATATATTACGGTCAAGTTTTGTGCTCTACAAGTTGTTGAAATTCAGGAGGGACAAGGTAAGCTTTGGTTATTAATTAATCTGATTTAAGAGTGGTAATGTGGGTAATAATTTTTATGATTTTTAAAAACTGTAGTTGTTTTAATTTCTTGGTTTATAGTTACAATAAATAATACATAAGGCAGCCTTGCAGTTTGAAATTTATTTTTAAAATAGTGTATAATTTCGCCGAAAATGCAATAATTTCATTTCGGAAAGCGAATTCAATTTAAGAAATTAAGACGTAGAATTATTATTTGGCTCAGATAAAAAAAGGTTTGTTCTTGGTTTATTTTACGTTGACTTAAATGCTCCTATTAAGTTTTAGAAATAATATGAATTCAACCATTTTTTATGATTTATTATAAAAAATCAACAAATCTGATTTTTGTATAGGAATAACTATTCAAAATATTTATATGTTAATTCAACATATCAGTTTTCGAACAAGTGTATTAGGCTTTCTATTTATAAATACATAATTTATTAAGTATACTTATTGTTTAAAATTTTGTTTCCTTACTGAAATTATTTTTATTTAAACATTAATCTATTAGGTAAAATTATAAAAATAGTTTAATGATAACCTTGATTATAGTTTAAATGGCAAATAACTATTTTAAAATCGAACTGTTGAATAAATATATTCAATAAATCATTTGAATATTTTAGTAGTTAAAGTGGTGCTAAAAAAAAATATATATATACTATATAATTTTTTATTATATTACTTACCTACTTGCTATTTTTTTTTGCATTTTTTATTGGTTAAATAATGTCTGCAATATTAGCATTAACCAATAGTAGAAACTGACAAAGATCTCGGACCTTATATTTATAAATTGGCACACCTTTTTACCTCTTACCACCCAGAATATTTTTCATATTGATAATAATATTAAACATAATTCGTAGAGTTTATAAAGTATCAATTAGTACATCTTGATTCCTAAATTTTCTTGTACTTGAACATCCTTCAACTGTAATTTCGCACTTAAAAGAACTCCCCCCTTAAAGATGTGTCTGATGTCACTTTAAGCCATCAACAAAACTCGCAACAAGTTTGAAAGGAAAACCGAGGGAGGCAATGAAGAAATCCAATTTGATAAGTAATCGCATCAGACCAAAGCCTGGAAATTCGCAGTTAAAGCGTCTTTGGGCCCTAATCCCAGCCATTTAAACACTAAAGCCGAAGTCAAAGCCAAAGGCAGCAGGCAAAAGGCACCCAGTCCCAATCCCAGTCCCAGTCCCGTCTGCCGCCTGTTGAATATTTGCCATTCAAGTTGATATTTTATTCCATTTTCAGGACTTGGTTTATTAAATCTGTGTGGGACCAAGGCACCACAGAAATATACAAAAGTTGCCCAGGTCAAAGGCCAAACTAGTTTGAAGAGCTCTCTGATTTGGGTTCTCCTGATTTTATTTTTATATATATATATATTTTTTTTTTGCATTTCCTGAGAGTGAAAGTTGGGCTTTCGTTTCGCTTCCCCTGTGTATCTGCGTCGGTATCACCAGTTGTATCTGTATCTGATAAGATAGTTGTCCCTTATCAACGGACAATATACGGGTATTCAATGTACAATTTTTCTCCATATTCGTTACGCCTCTGCAGTTCCTTTTTTTATACGCTCTCTCGCTTGGGCCAGTTGGTAGGCGTTACATGGGCCTGTAAGCCTAATTGTTGTTATGCTCTGTCCTTTTTTTTTGTTTTTATTTGGACTGTCTAATGACGTCAAGGATATATGTACATATATGTACATTTATATCTATCTAGGTGCGTGCTGTGGCTATGACCAACAGGTAACGGATAGCCAAGGCCATGGCGGCAAATTGGTTAAAGTTTATGTGACAATTTTCGAATTTATAAGTTGTTAAGAAATTAAGGCCAGCTTAGCTGCCAAAACTTGACCACGGCAACAAACTTTCATTGATGCCTGTGTGTGCACGCTTGAATGGCTTCACTGTCACTAGGAGAACGAAGGCGTAGAAGAGCAGGAGCAGTAGCAGAAGCAGTAGCAGTAGCAGGAGCAAGAGCAGTAGCTGGCACTGGCCCTGGACTAGGAACGGGAGCAAAGACAGCCAGTCGATGGCGAGACAGCTTGTCACTGGCATGTCCAGGGCTTAAATTTCATCTTTTACGCTTCTCCGACCGGCACACAAGTTTGTTATTGTTATTTTCTAGTCCCCGTCCCCGGTGCATTCGCTTTAAGTTTTTTTAATTATGCCGCCTGGCTAAGACCCTGGCTTAATCCGTTTTAAAGACGGGCACACATGGCGTATGCGCGATGCCTCACATTGCGGTTTACGTGGAAGAGGAGTGGGCTTAAGTGCACACAGAGCCAACTTTAAGTTAAGCTGAAAACTCGGTGCTTTTTCTGTATATATATGAGTTAATTATAAAGTGGATTATATTCGAAGCAGACTATTGTTAAGGCCATTAGCCCCGTGCGGGTAAATCATGGTCTTAAGGTTGTTAACATATCTGCAAGAGTAAATGAAACCTTTATATAATCCCTGTAAAAGAAAATAAGTATGTTTTATATATTTAGTAAGGAAATTAATAAAAATTGTTTATAAAGTTAAAAATTAACGTAAGAAAAGACTTAGATTAGATTTTAATTGTGTAAGGATCAAAGTCTAAGAGAAATTTAGCAAACATTAATAAAATAAATATATTATAAATTACTATAGTTTTATATTTTTCTAATATTTATATTAAATAATAATGAACAAAATTTTGTTTCCTTGTGCTAATATTTTCCCATGACCTGCCTTTGACAGTTGACATTTATTTCTCTATTTATTCCTTCTCTCTCTACATTTTAAAAACACTGTTCAGTACCTGCAATTAGCTAATTAATGGGCATATGGCAATATACCTCATTTGGCCAGTCGTAATCCGATTAGCCAAAAACTCTCTTTTATTTATAATTACCTAGTTAATGAGCCATCACACATATGCTATGTTTAGCATTTAAATTCGAAAATTAGTTGGGTTGAACAGGTATTGTTGCTTCATAAATAAATAAATTCATAAGTTTAACATTTAATTGATAATAAAAGTATATTATTTAAATCAAGAAATTTTTTTAATCAATCAATTAATATATAAAAAATAAAATATTGTTTTTAATAAAACTTCTGTTCAAGGTTTTCATTTAAAATTAACTAGTTTAGTTAAAAAACATGCATTGGATTACATTTCTTTTGTTAAAATGAAATTTTAACCAACCAAGTTAAAAAAAATTTAAAATATTTTAAATTAGAACACTTCTTTCAAACGCAAGAATTGAAATAGCATTTACAATATAAATTATCTTATGGCTTGCTTTCAATTTAAAGAGTTTTAGTTACAAAATTTGTTGAGCTTATATTAACATAAATGCAGTTTTTTTTTAAGATGAAATATCTTTTTTTTTTACCATTTAAAGCCCAATTTCGTTTTAACGATTTCCATCGAATTTGAAACCCGGAATCGAAACTCAAATGCAAATCTTGCCTTCTAATTGCCGAATTGTGTGGAACAATTAAACAGTTGGCGACCGAAGGCATTTGCAAACCGCTAATGACAACTATTCAGCGGAAAATCTGTTTTCGATTCCCCAAATGCTGCGAACCCAACTAAACAAATATGAAACTACGCAAACGTGGTTAAATAATTTGCACGGATTGCCAAGGCCCGGCGGGGAGTCAAAACTCCCCCAAAATTAATTGCAGAGACGAAATTCGGATGGATAAATATTTGAATAAATATTATTCAATATTATTGCAGAGAAGTAAATTATTCCAGCTATAAAAGTGGGAGCAATGGCTGGAGAAAGTCAGTTGAAAGAAGTTACTCGTTGTGAAAAATGCGTCTGTTTGTTGCTCTCGTTTGCGTCTGCTTGGTGGCCCTGTCCTCTGGCCAGGTGTCTATCCGTGGCCGATCCCTTCGCTCTGGCCAGATTAAACTGGCTGTGGAACCTCCTACTTTGTTGGTAAAGAACGCCGGCATTGTGCCCGCTGTCCAGCTGGATGATGCCGTGGCCACCCCAGCTATCCTGCCCCAAGTGTCGGTAGGCAAACGCCGCATTGGTTATCCCTATTATCCTCGCTACTGGCCCGACTATGGCTCTAATGGCTGGTATCCCGGCGGCTGGAACTCTGGTCCCCGGTACTGGGACAACAGCTGGTACAACTACCAGTCTCCTCCCTTCATGCCCAGGCGTCGTCTTGTCAAGCCTGTGGTTGCCCCAGTAGATGCCACATCCAGCTCTAGCTCAAGCTCTACCACCACCAGTGTGGTGTCTGAGGAAAAGCCAGCTGTGGATGCCACTCTCAGTGCCGCCGTAGTGCCCGATGTGGTTGCCGTTCCCGATGTCCTGCCCGTTGCCGATATTCTGCCCGTTCCCATTCCCGAGCTGGCAGTCCTGCCCCAAGTCGAGGAGGACGGAGTGATGACCACTCAGGTGATCTAAGTCAGCACCAGGGACTCGTTAAATAAATTTCGTGTATAAATATAAAGCATTTGTTGGCTTTTTCTCTCCATTTTTACTTGATGAACATTTTCAACAGTTTCAGCCAAGTTAAGTGTTGATTTATGGCAAACTCTCTCCAACCCAGAACCAGAACGAGTACGAGTACGCGTACGAGTACTCTTGCGCTATCTTATCGAGATTTATATATTTAATTGCCTGGAGTAGAGTGCAAACACAGGGCTCAATGCCGGCATTAAAGGTGCGAAATCAACTAGCGTGGACAACCAGTTCTGACCAGCCCCAAACCCAGACGTAACCAGCCGGCAAACAACCTGCCATATGGCGCAATATTGAAATATCCAATCAAAATGTTAATTCGAGGATAAAAGCGGAGGGGAGAAGTGAAAATCAAAGGAACCGAAAGCATTGTTTCGAACTTCGAACGAACGATCGAATCGGCTCACTCTTCAGGTGCAATTTCCATCGAAATTTTGATGGGCTTTTATGTAAATTCAAAGCGGCGCAAGAGATGGATTTCCCAAACAAGAAAAAAAAGGGAAACCTTTTCGCACTTGTTGATTCATTATGCTACGAAGATGGGATGCCCAACACAGAAAAAAGGGGTATATTGTTATTTTTATTCGCTCAGTTTGGACAGGACTCCCTTTTGTTTTTGTCTATGTAACTGGAGGAGCATATTGAGGCACATTCTATGCTCGCCGGGATAGTGGGAGTTGCTGGCGGTGGGCCGGTCTGCCAGTGACGTGCTTTTGCTCCATGTTTATTTTTAGGGTTTTGGCCGGGGCTTAGGGGTCTGGCGCCAGCGGACCACTCCCACTACCCATCGCCAACTTGGGGGTGGGTTTCCCTCCCATGCAGAGAGAGGGAGAGAGAGAGCTTTGGGTGGGAGCTATGCAAATGAATTAATGCCCGCGAAAGTTCACGGCCCAAGAAACGGGGAGTTCTTCTTGTGCAGTTTCCCCTAATTGCATCAATTAGACTTGTAAATGTCAAAAGTATAGTCCACTATATTTTTTGTTGTCATGGAATTAGATCTTGGCTGACAATTGAAAAAGTTTTTTTATAGCATAAGGTTTAAAGCACTCAAGGGGCTTTTGCAGAATAAATGGTATCTAGTGTAGAGATTTACTTATCGACAGGAAAAATGTGTTACAATAAATTGACAAAGATATCGGGCTAATAACACATTGAATTTTTTTAAAACTTTCATATGTATATCGAAAATTAACATATCGACAAATATCAAATTTTACTTGAAAAATTATCCGAAAAATTTTATTTTAGATTTTTTTGACTCCCTTTCCGCATAAATGGACCCATATATCGAAAACCATTACGATTTTTCGAACATATGCATATCGTAATGCTAAATGATCGATTAATATATCGAACATATCGTATTATGCACCAAATATCCATACAATATCGACATAACCATATTTCCTCCCTATGGTAATTGAGAGCTTGACTGTTGAAGATGGTTAACATTTAACACTGATAAGGAAGAGGTGGGTCAACCCAGAAAAAGACTTTTAAAAATGGTAATTGGGGTAAAGGGTACTTTTATAACATTAAAAACACTTAAAAAATAAACAAACATTTATTATCAAAACTCGGATCTATAGAAATTTAAACAATTCTTTACTTCTTCTTACTTACTTCTTAATTTCATAATTTTATTAATCTTAACTTTCTCTTTTAGTGAATCATATTCTTCAGTTTCGTCCCTTTTTATGCGTAATTTCTTTATTATAATAACAATGCCTTGCTTAATAAGCCAAAAGTAATGAATAAACATCAGATATGACGAAGGCTTGCCCCTAATAATCCCTTTCACATGACAGCATATGTGTACGTACACTGAACGAAATGGTTAATCACGCCTTCCGCCAACCCTTGCTCTCTTTCACTTCCTCGTCTTGACACTTAACTGACTTGATGAGAGCTCAGCCATCAGCCATCATTGACATAACAATTGGAAACACTTCCGTTTCCACATGGACAGACCCGCAGGCTGTGTTTATTTGTGGACAAGAGTTGGCATTCCGGGAGGAATTGGCATAGGGATCGAGGACCGGGCAAAAATGTGACCTCTGAGCAAACAGAAATTAGCGTCCGACGTTGAAGGAAATGATTGCCCAGGAGATGAGCATAGTTAAGGAATGTGTGTGTCTGTGTGAGTCTGCCAGGAGCAGGGATAAGTGAGAGTTATGGGAGGGATTTTGTCTGGAAAACTTAAGGAATTTGTTTAGCTTGGGGCTTATTTTTGGTTAGAAATGTTAATATAGGATATAAGAGAAGGAAGATGAATGCAGTTGAAGGGTATTTTGGGGTTATTAGGAAAGCTACAAAATTAATAACGATATTTGAAAGTAAAGAGGAATACAAATATAATATACAATTTAGTCAGGGTGCAAATAAATTAGTAAGTATTAGGTAAAAGAGGGAAATTCAGTCTTATTTTCCGGAAGAATTTTTTTATTTTAACTATTAAAATAATTAAAATTAACGAAGGAGTTAATAAGCGATATTTTCATTGGCATGAATTTATATTTTAATTCCAATTAGTTCTATTTTATGCGTTCTATTACCACAAAGGTATTTATATTTTTTTTTTATTTTTGATTTATATATTTTTGTATTGAACAGATTTTCTTACTATCACTTTGTTTAATATTTCCTATTAAAATTCCTGAAAATAATTTATTTTCTTCAACCACAACAACATTTTAATGGTAGCCACTGACCTCTAAAACCACAAACACACTGCCACTCTCTTTTTAAATTTTTTTCTCCAGCTTTCTCCTTTGTCCTGTCATAAGCCGTGAACCCGCAAAATCAACAAATAATAATTTAAAGCCAACACATGGCATATTTTGCTCCACCCCCAGGAGGGGGCTGCGACTCCCTTCTGGGACTAGACAAAGTTTTGTAATTTTTTGTATGTAAATTACCGTGCATGGGGTCCAGACCATGTCAAATTGACCAAAACATGTCAACTGTGTCAACAGGAATTATAGCAATTGCGTTCTTTGTGTGGCAATTGCAATAACTTGTCCTAGCAAAGGTCGAAAAAAGACAAAATTCTGGGAAAAAACGAGGCCTGTTTGGCAATTCCATAGACTGGCAATTATTTATAAGATTATTTGTGGTTTTATTTGGAAAATGAAATACAAACGCTTCTAGGAACTACAAAAAAATAATTATAAAAATTCTCTAAATTAATTATGAAGCTCAGGGGTTGATTTTTATTTGTGTTGCTTTATTTAAAGCCTTTTAATATCTGGCCTTTTTATATTGAATTTGAAAATTTACTTGGAGAAATAAATTAATAACGCTTTGAAGTACTGCATGAAATATAATTATACAAATTCTTTGTATTAAATATGAGGATCTAGGGGTTAGTTTTTATTTTTGTGAGCTTATGTTAAGCTTTAAAGTATTTTTCCCGTTTTATATTCAATTGGTTTTTAAGTTACAGAATAAGCTAGAAGCCAAATAATACAAATATTTATCAGCAAGAAATGTTTGTTATTATTAATTTTGGTTTAGGCCTTCTTGGGTTTTTTTCGGAAAAGTGTCACACATTTGTTTCTGTTAAATTAAATTGATCTTTCCCATTTCGTTTAATTTTACTCAGCTTATAATGTTATTTTATATAATCCCATAGAACCGCCAAGAAAATTACTTTAATTGACGGCAGCCGGGACAAGGTCGTCGACAATCGAACGGGGTCAGTGGCTAAGAAATTGAATGGGCATGTGGATGTGTTTGCCCATTAACTGGGCTAAGGAATCGATTGCAATCACAGCCATAAAGCGAATTGCTTTGAACCCAAAACCCACACAGACTGCAGGCAAGAATGTCATCGCTGAGGGGTTTATGGGAGAATCGGAAGAAAGGGGTTGCCCAGGGGTCAAGTGTAATGGACATGAACATGTGATGCCATTCCGAGGCACGGAGTGTTGACCATATACACACATAAAGAGGCATGTGGAAATGGAGCAATTGTCTCTTGAGTCAGCAAAGGAAATGGACGCTTCCCGTGGCTTATTTCCCTTTGTCTGCGATTCATATTGTGGCCTAAGTTCGATCGCTAAAAGGTTTCTGTTTTAATTAAAACAGAGTCCTAGCGAAATTTAATGCAATCACATTGAAAGCCAGTTTAAGGGATGCGTTTTGTTTTCTTCTATGGAAATTCAATCGCAAATGACATTTCTAAAGCGAATGTCTTTTCTATTGAATGTGATTTTTCATTAGGGATTATTTTAGCGAAGTTTTCGTAGAAGGAATTAATTAATTTTGGTAAAAAATTGGGAAGACTGTAAAAAGCTTATATGGGGAGAAATTAATGTTGATTTTTATTGGTTAGAATTTAAAACTTTTATATTAGTAAAGTATATTAAATTAATTAAATTAATAATTATTTATGTAGTAAAAATTCACATATGCTTCTAGCTTGAATAAAGGCATACTTTCCTCAAAAAATTATACCTATCATCAAGTTATTATTTTCTCCTTAACAAATATATAGAAATCTACCTCATTATAGAAAAAATATTTAAAATATTAACACTTGAACTCCTCTCAACGAAATTATATTTAAAGCTCAACTACTTCTCTAAGATTCTTCAAGCCTGAAGGCACATTTTCTTTAAAATTATACTTATATTCATGTTATTTTCTCCTCCTTTAAATATACAACAAAAAATACACCGAAATAATTAAATTTCTCACACCTGAACTTCTTTGAACAAAATTATTTAAATCTGAGCTAACGGTAATTAGTATTTTCAAAATTTATAGGTGTTTGTGATAAATCCCCCCTAAATGCCAATGAAAATTCTTCAATTATGCGGAACCTAAGGCTGTGTAATTGAAAAAAGAATGGCAATTATGGCAGGTTTTTGCCTTTAATTGCGAGGCGGACGGGGGGTCTCGGGGGAAGATTATTTTTAGCGCGTCGCTGAAATGTATGCTACAATTTCCGTCAGTGGCACGAGGCCAAGTCGAACTTGAATCAAATTATGATTAAGTCCTTACGGACGCCTGTCAGGGGAATGCGTGCGTGAATATGTCCCTTCGAATCAGTGTGGCTGTGTGCGTGACATTGATTGGCATTGAGCGGTGGGTGGTGGGTTGATGGTGGGTCGACATAGGCAAATGGCCATCACGGAACATGAAACATGGCCCAGCACTCTGGGCTCCAACGTGGCCAATCGAGTTAAGCGCATGTGGATGCCGTTTAAGCCACGACAAGTCCAACCGCCAACCAACTAATCTCATTGTCGACATTAAAAATTACAAACACGCGCCGCATTATAATGCAATTCACCTTTGTTCGTCGAGCACCTGACTTGTGTTGGCATCGCGACTCGCGACTTTATTTCTTGCCTTTAAGCCAAGCCAAAAGCCTTCTGCTTGTTGCCTCTAACTGTTTACAATTGCGCACAAGTTGTCAATGGTTGTTGTCCTTGTCCCTGGAATCTGTGGAGGGTGGGCAGAGGAACCCGAACAGAAAGTCCTTTCACTGCTTTTCAGATTTGCCACAGATTGTGCATTCAAATAAACATCATTAGATTTTTCTAGTGGGCGCCAGCAAATAAACAACATCAGAATGGTATTTTCGTTTTTTTTTTCAATTGGAAAGGAGATTTTAGAGAAGCTTCTGTATGAATTTGAGCGGAAATGTTTAAGGTTTTATAGAATTTAAGGCATATTGAAGCTTTGGTCTTCCTTAAAATAACTTCCTCGATGTAAATTTAAAAGCATTTTAAAGGACTTAGTATTAATTTTATCAAATATATGTATAAGGTTTTATTTTAAAATAAAAGCATAATTAAGCTCTTCCCTTTCTCAAATATTCTTGAAACCTTTTTAAGGGGGGCGATACATGTAACAGCCCTTTTTTATACCGTTTTTTGAGGATTTTTT
>JAEIHY010009250.1:0-87560 GCA_018904565.1 Drosophila tsacasi | reverse complement strand
AACTTAAAATTTTGGATTTCGGTGTTTTTATTTTTGTCGTATGGGAGGAACCACTGTGCGGGGGGAATATTTTAGCAGGTTGTTCCATCTAATATGCAGAAATGTGATTAAATGTGCCCCATTACATGCAAATAAAGCAGCATGTCCTTCTGTGTAGTTACGACACTTAAAGTGCTTGCGTGAAAAGTGTTCGGTGATGAGCCATTAAGGAATTTAAGTGCTTCAAGGATTCCACTTAAGCCATTAGTCAAATGAAAACCTATTCATTGTAATCAAAGGGAAAACTTTAGCATAAATATATCGAAGTTTATTTCTATATAAAGAAGCTTGTTTAAGGGTCCTCTAAGCTAGCAGTTTGCGTTCACAATAGTTCCAGGGGTCGCAAATTCAGTTTGCCATCTTGATTGGCATAAATTGTGGGAAAAATATTTCGCATTCGCAGTTGTCGCCGTCCCAGTCGCCAAATGTATATTTATATATTTTTTGCGTCTGTTTTTTCCGTGTCACACTGGCCACTCAGTTAATTCATGTTTACTTGTCCGCCATGTGGGTGCCAGCGGTGCACCCCAAGTGTGGCCGAATGCCAGACAGCAAAAAGATATATATCCTTTATGGATATAGTATATGCAGCTACAGGGCATGTCAGTCTGTTCATGTCATAATTCTAAAATTTGCGGTTGTCATGGCACGCGATTTTTAAATTATATACTATGGAGAGGGAATATAAAAGCCAGGATATCCTTTTTTTCTATGGTAACTACATATCACATTAAGATAATATCTAATGGAGCTTTGACTCTTAATTTAGGAATACATTATCCTATTATTTTTTCAATGTTTAAATTAGGTGAAGTTTTTTTACCCCCTAAAAATCTGTTATATATTAAATTAAAATATTAAATGCAATTCTGATATTTTCGCAATCATACAATAATTTTAAATAAATATTTAAATGTGGCTTTAGCCCTGTAAATGTTTCTATAATAAAGAAGGAAATGATTTATTAATACCCAAAGGATTCACTGCAATTTTAGGGACCTAAGAACAATGTAAAATCTGTCTATTTCTGTGAATTCTAATTTTAAGACCCGTCTTTTCTTGGAAACTTAACTGAAATTCCGATTGGCAGAGACTAGACTAGATAACAATAAACATAGATCCAATGGATGTGATGTGCGCCAGTTAAAGAACCCGGCAAATCCTTGTACCAGTCTCGATAGTTTGAGGTAATTTGCTGAGCTTAAACAAGACGAGGGCGACAAGGATGCTGCGGGGGGTGGCAACCAGGGGGGTGCTATGTAGTTGGCAGGGGCAACAACACTTTTCGGCTGCATAACAAATACACTTCAATCAATGCCAAATGGTCGTGCCGGCAATCACAAGACACACACACACGAGCACGGGTGTGTGTGTGTGTGGGGGCGCCACAAAAATGAAAACAAATTTTGGCATGATTGCTGATTGTTTGTCTTTTTCATTGTTTGGCACGAATGCGGCCTCTGTCGCTGCCTCTGCCAACGCACGCGCACATTTATTGCTTCCCAATTGGAAATAAAAATGGCGGGCGGGCGGCATGCAATAAGAAAAGCCGGCTCACCATGTAAAAAAAAGGAGAAGAAAGTCCAACGCTCGACTTCAATTGAAATGAAAAGCATAGGAATGTAGTATGTGCACGATATAACTGTAAAAACAAGTGTATTCCGCCCAGGGAGAAATCTTTTCGCAGAGTTTAATACCCTAAAAATGAAAAGAGAAGAAAACAAATGTGTTAGTTCTGTAGAAAGATTTTTTTAAATAATTCTAGGTAATAAAAGAAAGGGAGGACACGGTATTGCAGACAGTAAATTGTCATTCTAAGGGTACCTTTATATGTTTTATTTTTTAATGCTTTACGAAATATTTGTCCTAAAAAACACACATTTAAATTTAAATTCATTCAATTTTGTTAGTATGCTGATAATCATGTATTTGTCTTTGTATTTATTTTTAGAGAGTTTTATGTAGTTGAAATAAAAAATAATTTTTTAATTTGTGTGGAATTATTAAAGCTGTTTATAGACTGGTTAAGAAACACAAAATATGGTTAAATTTTACATGTACTACATTTTTATAAACCTATATGTATTACAACATTTAAGCTCAAATAATTAAAAGTTAAATAATACCTCATATTATTGTACCCCTTTTCAACTTGCAAACCCTCTAAAAAAGAAACAAAATAAGAGGCTTTAA
The DNA here is from genome assembly GCA_018904565.1 of Drosophila tsacasi. Taxonomy (NCBI): domain Eukaryota; kingdom Metazoa; phylum Arthropoda; class Insecta; order Diptera; family Drosophilidae; genus Drosophila; species Drosophila tsacasi. The sequence continues at coordinate 85,328 of JAEIHY010009250.1, read as the reverse complement.
ATTAGTTTAAAATTCCAAATTATTTATATTCAGCTTTTTATTCAGCTTTTTCAATAGAAATGTAATTTCTCAAAGCCGAGTCAAGGACCCCGGACAACTCCACATTCCCTTACACGGCAAAGGGTAGCTTGTAACTCTCCAGCTACTAGTACACAAGGCTTTCTTCTTCGTGGTCTGGCTTTTGATTTGATTTGCTTGGCGGTCTCCTTTTTTCGCCTTTTTTGTCGTTCTTTCCCGCCTTTTTATTTTTTCCCCGTCTAGGCCGCAAACATTTGCCGCTGACTACGGGCGTTGCCGTCACCGCTGATTAAAACAAACACAATGCCGGGTAATGACGACATATGTACGTACGCAGCTGTATAGCTGGCTGGACCCCACAATTCGGTAGCGATGCCAGCGATTTCCACCCACCGACAGCGATTTCCCAGCCCATCGCCATTTTTCCGCACAATTGTACAATTTCGTCTGCGTTTTTTGCGCCCTGCGAGAAAGGTCTGTGTGCCTTTGCCGTACGCGCTTTGATTTTTTCTTGGCTCTTGAACATTGATTCATAATTGATTAGCATTACTTTAGCTATTGTTCGATTTATACATACATACTATATATGTGGAATGTGGAATGTGGCATGTTGCCCTTGGGCAACGTCTGCGCTGTTAAATTAAGCGTAAATTTTTCGGTTTGCCGGCGCATTTTTGATGAATTTTATTGCTTTGTGCAATTACTTTGCTGATTTTATGTTTATTTATAGTCATGGAATACATCTTTGGGTTTTTGATTAAACAATAGATATGCGTGTGGCATCGTAAAATCCAGAATATGATTGTTGATTCCAAGGAAAGGGCTCTTTAAGTCTTCAATTAATTCAATTTTTCTTGCAGGAGATTTCCTTTATTTATCTGGATTTTTCTTTTTTCCTATAAAGTGCGAGTGTTCATAAATATTCATTTTCGGAAAGAGTGTTCCTTTATAATTGCCAGAAATCCTTGCAGCTCCCGAGCAGCAGCTATATCCCGGCATTAACTATTTTTAATTAGACTGGTTGTGCATAATCAGCTGCAAGTTGTTGCCTGGCTCTAATAGCTTTTCTTGGCCGACTCCTGGCCAGGCCCCGGTGCCTGGACTTCTCCTAACGAACTGCGTGTTGCTGCTGCCCCGACTGCTGCTGCTGCATGTTGCATTTAAAGTTTTTTGTAGCGTGCAATGCAGGAAATCATTTTAACAATTTTTCTCCCTCATTCTCACCCGCCCCCTTTGACGGTTTTATATTTTTCCTTCTGTTCCGCAACTTTCCTCGTATTTTCTATACACCAGTTCAGTGCACCCCCGGCACAGACAACATGAAAAGGCGCCCGAACACCAACTTCGCCTTTGTTGTATGCCTGTTCGGGTTACCTGGGGGCTATATATAATACCCATTAGTGTAAGGGGTATATGTGATCCAACATTAACACTATCTTAAGGGATAATAAACTTGCTGGCTTACAGAGATGGCACTTGAGATGATTTTCAAACTCACCGGAAGGAGATAAAGGAGATATAAATAATATTTATTTTAAGAAGTATCCTTCAGTCCATAATTTAGTATATATGTTCCACCGAAATACTCATTTTTTTGTGGCCGCCATAGCCACAGCTCCGTTCCGCCATTGCGGCGGCAACTTGTCGGTAATTATGAATGGCCAGCGGGTTAAAAACAAAATAAAAAGAGATACAAAAGTCAATGACTCGCTGCTCCCGCGTTTCCACCTTTCCACCTTTTTGTTCAATTAAAAGTTTATGTGAGTTATCTGCTTGTTTCATTTAATTTGCCCGCAAGACTTGTTAATCAGCTTGTTTAATGGGAAGCGCAACCTTTGAAAATGGCAGGTCAATTGATGCCACCTGACGTCGCAAAAGGAAGCCCCTTTGAATGGAAAACATCTGTTGCAATTGACATACCACCTCCGCAATTTCCACTTGTGACTCGAATATATGTGCATTCGAAAACAAAAAAGAACTCTGTCACCAGCAACCGACCGGCCTTAGGTCAAATATCCTGCATGTCCTTGTGTTTCCATGCAACCCCATCCATCCTTTACTACTAATTGCAATGTAAAGTGTTTAGACACAATTTGGTTGTTGTTGTGAGGCTTGGCTTCTGGGAATTTTTCCCTCTTCATGTGAAAACGAAATTGCTCAATTAAGACTGTGACCTGAGTTGCTTATTTTTCCTGTAAAACCGTTTTGCAACTCACTTCTGAAACATGCCTTCATCTGCCAGGTGTGGGTGGTACAATTAAGCTATAAAATAATCTTAGAATAAATAATTTTTTATTTAGTTTAGTTTAGTTATTATTGAAATACAATAAGTACCTAAAAGCCAATTGGTTTAATTAGTTAATATAATGTTAAGCCGATCTATAAATTACTTTTTATTTACAACCTCAAGTACGTAATTAAATGCTATATTTTCGAATAATTAATCTATCAATTTTCAGCATTTATTTTTCTATTTGTCGGCCTATTTGGACTTTCATTCATCTCTGGCCAAACAACCTAAATGTCCAGAGCAGAGCAAAGCAAACGTAATCGAATACTTTTCGTATTTGTTTGGTCTTAGCCGCTCGTCTCACTCCTGGCTTAAATACTCTTAACTGGAGCAATCCCAGGGCTCTGACAAATAGTCGGCCATCAAGGAGCGGGGCAAAAGCATTTTTTGTTTGTCGAAATTTTATCTATGCATGCCTCTGACCCGAGTCCAAATAACGACCATCAAACAAACTTTGATTTATGACAATCTAGTTCATTTGATTATTGCTGCCAACGACTGGACACACGCAGGGAAAAAGGAAGCGACTGGCTAGGCTGGGCAAGCGTGGAAAACATTTTCATTTTCCATTCAAATTCAATGCTAATCTACTTGCACAACAAGCCACATTTCCTGCAAGGCCTACGACTCGCTCAAGCATCATTTATCAAGGAGCTGGGGACCGTTGTCCCTTTTTTTTCGTATTTTTCCCTTTCCTGGGTAGTGGGTCCACGGGCATTATCAGCACACATCGGGTTCATTATTTTTATCGTACAAGTGTTTGATACTTTCTTCTATCCCTGCTTTATATCACTGCAGGCAACACGCGCCGCACATTAAGCAGCGAACCGTATTTTAAAAGGGCCAACTTGAGCATTAACTCTGTGCAACTGTGCGTATACGTAATCTAAGGACTCGCTACTTCCGAAGGGGTCAAACGCAATGATACTTTGAAGGTGCTCGGGGGAGGTTAGATTATTTTGCTCCCTCTTATAGAAACTTTTAACTTACACAATTTAAAGAATACAAAGTTAATAATTTTACTCTTGTATTTTATTTATTTATGGTTCATTTTTCAGTAGAATTTTGAATGCAAGAAAATGCTAAGCAATTACGTTTCTTGTTCATAAAATCTATATACACGTTTATTACAGACAACTTCAAAATTCTCAGAAAACCCGCTAATTTCTTTCCACCTAATTAAGTAGCTTCTTTGAAAAGAACCTGAGCTGAGCTGCATTTTAACAAACATTTCATAAAATGTCTGTTGCCCTAGCTGCTGAAGTGGTTAGAAACTCAACCAGGGAAGCCTTTGCGACAACTCTCACCGATTTCTATGCTCACTCCAGTGCCGCCTGAGTCTGTTTTTAATTTACTCCGGCTTCTGGCACCGAGCTGAGTCTGTCTTGGAATCGGAGGAATCAGAGGCTGTCAGCTTCACTGCCGGCGGCTGCAGGTTAAGCATCTACTTGAACCTCCAAGTGTTGACGTTACATGAGCTGAGGTGTTTGTTTGGCATCTGCCTTTGACATCTGCACTCGCATATACCACACGCACACACCCATTAGTCGGAGGAGTGTCTGGTGCTCTTCGTGGGAAGCCTGTTATACTGTGTAGTCCTGGAATGAAAGGTATCTACGAATTTCGGTAATTTTAGTAAAGAATGGAATTTTTAAGACTCTTTTAAGTTTGTTGTAAAACTTAAAATCGGAAAATCTAAACACTATTTTTAAAGTAGCCTGCAAATAGAGTTTTAATTTTTATTTTCCGAAGGATACCTCACAGCCGTGGCTGTCTACAAGGACATTCCTGTACTTGTTTTTGTCTACGACCTCGGGGCAATGTTGAGCATGTCCGCTTTTGGTTTCTTTTACAGTGCTTCTGGTTATGGCTTTGCTACACACAAACTGCATTGGGAGTGGATTTGTAAATCGTCGCCAGTTGGCTATGAGGAAGTGAACTGACGTGAACATAAATTTAAGTGCTCGAAGAGGTCAAAAGAGAACTTAGAGCAGCGACTAACGAGGAAAAATGTATATCTTTATGAAAGGAAATCTAATAAGAGTTGAGAAATTAAATCAAACTTAATGAAACGGAGCTAAACAGAAATATAATTTCCAAAAAAATATAAGTGGTTTCTGTTATACTTAGATTCCAAAAAGTATTATCTAATACAATAAATTCCAGTCAAGACATCAAATGCGGAACAACAATTAATAAGTCTATTGTACATTCCTCCAAAAAAAGCTTTACTGCACGGATGTTATACATAGAACTTTCCAAAAACCATTTGTATTATTTTTGCACACCAAAAACCTCCCTGTTGTGGAAACTAATCCATCTCCACAACATTTCACTTCCATCACGGCAAAAGGCTTAGTCCGCAAGGACTTTTCTATAATTCCGTGTGTGCGTGTGTACATACTCGCCAGGAGCTGTCAGCGGGTGTCGCTGCCCCGCGCCCAGCAATCAAAGTTCTGGGCCCAGAAGCTCCATGGCCGGGCTTTCGGACCCGAAAGCCTAATGAAGCAATTTCAGCCGGGCCGCAAGCAGCGGACAGATGATGGAGCTCTGGCAAACAGCTAATTATGTACGACCCGAAAAGAGGGCTCTATGGCAAAGCCGCTTTAATTGGTGCACGCACACAATTACGCGAAAGATTTCCTATATAGACTTATATATCTATAAGTCACATGTGCGTGGGTGACATTAGATGCGATTTATCGCGAGAGAGAGCCATGTCCAGGTGGAAAACTATGGGGGATTTTTAGAGAAAAGAAAAGATAGAAAACAAAAATAAATATGCTCAATACTTGTGAAAATTGAAGGTAAAGAGCATTAGGTAATTATTCCTGGCCAGTTTTTATTAAAGAAAAACTAAACTCAAACATTTTCCGAGAACTGAGAACTATTCTATGGTAAACATATTTTTCTGTTTAGTTTCCAGTGTACTTGTCAACTTTAAAAATATATTTTTAAATTTTTTTTGGATAAATACTGGTCAAATTCTTTGATCAAAAATTATTTTATAGACAAGTCAGGCAAAATAATTATTCATTACAAAATTCTAAGCACTATCCTGAGAAGATTTACCAAAGTTATTAATTAGCAACCACGAGCTGGTAAAGGATACAATTTTCCAAATAATTTTCCAATTAATCCGTGCCTTCAATCAGGTGTGCGAGACCACCAGAAAAAGGTGTATTTGCGGAAACAACATATTTTTGGTACTGAACTTGCACCTCGAACAGCCTCATGCGCTGCGTAATTAATTATTTGCGTCACTAAGTTGTACCATTTCCATTCCAGCCGCATATTTTCGCCAGCCTCAATCTTCTGTCGTCGTCTGATGGCTTTTTGCATAATTCAGCCATGGCCAGGCTGGTCACGTATCGAGCGCAAACGGCGTGATTAGGGTTTCTCGGTTTTGGCCAAAGCGGTTCTCGGTCTCAGCCAGCGAAAGGATCCTGGCGGAAAACCACAGCATGCGTGTGAGTCTGTGTGCGTCGGGTTTTTGTGGCACAGTAGTGCCACTCTGTGTTTTTGTTGCTGCTCATTAAATACCCAAATCAAAGTCGCTCTCTGCCGCCGTCAAGCTATTTTAATTGTTTACGTTTATTGATATTTGTGTGGCACTAATTTTCAATTATGTAAATGATACTAGCAAACATTTTAATGAGTGTACTTTTATGTCCTACCATAACCCATTTCACATTTTGTGGAAACATTTTTAGAACTGCTTCGTCGGTTTTTTTTCCAGCTCATTAGGGGAATACGAGCCAGACATAAATAATCTCAGCACCGCACATATTAATTGCATGTATTTCTCAACAACTTCCCCAACTCGGAGTACCCGTGTCTAAGGCTTCATTAGTGCCGAAAGCAGCCGAAAACTTCTTAATTGTTTCATTAATGCAGCGCAATCCGTTTGCTCGCTACTTAATTTAATTTTATTTGCTGTCGTTGCTGCTGATCCTGTCGCCGTTGTAGTTTTTTAAATAATTGTGCACAATTATTTCACCCAATTTAACAGTTCTTTTTCGGGAGCATTTTATGCTCGTCGTACACATTTAAATGACGTCATTTATATTCCAGCGGGATAAGCACTTAATGCAAAATTACATCCAAAGCGGAGCGAGACGAGCCGCGACGGGTTGAGCTGGGTTGAGTGCCGCCTGCCAGAATAAAAATAAAATATTCAATTAAACCCGTTCCCGCCCAGATCCGTTGACAGCGATATTAATCTGGCGTCATTTTTATTCGCCGCCTCCCTCAGCCATTTCTGTTAGCGAGCAAACACGAATACGAATTAATTAATATAATTGTTGCTACCACAACGGCGCCTTCGGGTCGTCACAGCTCCACAACGTTCCCTTCCCTTTGGCCTAATAAAATTGCAGGTACTATACGCTGACAGAGGCAGCCAATTTATTATTTTACCAGGGATCACGGGAGCAGAGAACCACTCCGCTACTAAAAAGAGCTAACGGGGGGCATTTTAGGGCCCTATATTCTTTTATAACTATATTTTTGGTATGCATTCAAGTTTAGTTTCAGTTTGCAGAAAACTCTTAAAGTTATTCAATGTGATTTGGCAATGGTGCTGTGAGATTGGAAATTAAGGTTAATTGGAATAGGTGTTTTTCTTTAACACATTTATCCATTGTAGTGTTTAAGCTTATAAAGTATTTTTAAATATACTAATTGCTTTCTGGCTTAGCTTGGAATACCTTAAAGACCCTTTTTAATTTTTTTGAAGTCATATTTCCTTTTAAATTAAAAACTAGTCAAGTTCCCATATCCCTTAGCGATGAACTACAGAATACACACCCCACTTCCTATTATATTAACCTCCTTCAACCTCTTTGTCTGCCCTTTTTTACATACTCATACATACTTTTTCGGTTTGCGGAACGCGAAATTTTGCGGCCGAAAAGAAATCCAAATAAAAACCGGAAAATGGAAGTGAGTGAGTGAGTGAATGACTGCAGTGTAAATGCAAACTGCCAGTCAGTCAAATATAGTGAGTGCGGACTGTGCAAACTGAAATAAAAGGCATTGCCTACTTTTTAGCTGAAGTGCTGCGGTTTACGGGGAATGTGAATGCGGCTGCTTTTTGTTGAAGCCAACAACTCCACGCCGCAGGGCGCATTCACAAATGGTTAAAGTCATTTATTTCGAACAAATCATTGGCCACAGCCAACGAACGGAGCCACGCAGACAGCGCCTTCAAAATAAAAACTAGCAAGTTAAAGCAAAAGACACGCAGGCCCATCCCCCAAATGATTGGATCCCGAAGCCGAGGGCAATTTTTCAAAAGAGATAGGGGATGAGTCGAAAAAAAACTTTGACTGACGCTTGTCATTGTCGTGCGAGATAAACTTGGTTCGATGCCCAAAGTTATTGAGGCGCAAACAGTTGGCTCGGCTTAGCCCCGGCTTTCTCAGGGGCACTCTGAAAAAATACTTTAAAAATCGAACAATTCAAGACTGAGTTTATTTAAAAAAAAAAAGTCTTAAGAGGTGTGCTATGTTTTTACTATAATTTATTTAAATTACAGTAACTTATGTTACTGCTTGCAAATTAGAAACTTAAATAAAGTTAACTGTTTGATTTTATATGCTTTATTAATATTTAATTTAATATATATTAAAAAAAGTACCCCTAAAATCCCTATATTTTTAACAGTGCCCTGGCGCACTCTTTTCCCTGCTCCCCCCACACACAGTAGCGGCAAACAAATGTCTGTCGCTTTATATGCAGACATAATAAGAGCCCCCCTGCCTTTGTTGTACAACTCACGCCCCTTGACAAAGAAGCCAAGTCCCCTCCTCCCAAGTCACCCCCATTGCCGCCGCTCGGAGCTTGCCGTTGTATGTATGATAAACTTTTCTAATTGTCAGTTTCAGCAAGTGACAAACGACAGAAATTATGTTATCTTATCAAAGTTGGCGATACTTTTGCTTCCCTTACCCCATTGCCCTTTCTCGTGGCAGATTCCTTTGCTTGCTGGTTGGGAAATTAAAGAAAATTATACTCAAGTCGCTCTGTTTTCGATGTCGTCTATTACCTATTAACATTACAAAGCTTATGTGGCTGGAATTGAGTTGAGCCAAATTGACTTCCTTCCCAAAAAACCCCCGGCTCGGAATGGAGAAAGTTTATTAAAATGCAGACAGTTTTCGTTTCTGTTTGGCTTGGCTTTGTTTTCGGGTATTTATTCCGTTTTCCTTTGGCTGGCAGGCACTTAGCCGGTGACAGCTGCTGCATTTCCCAGGCCTACATTTCCCCCAACCGAAACCTAGCCGGCATTCACGTTGTCGGGCTATGGCTGCAGTGGCTGGCGAATGTTTTCTTGATTGATAACCATTGGCCGAATGTTTATTTAATAAATGAAATGGAATTTTCAATACACTGAAAAATCGTTTATGTAAATTTTATACTATTTTTAGTTCTTCAAAATGAATTAATATCTTTTTTGGATTTACTCTCATTAAATGAATTTATGTTTTCTCTCTACGCCTGCTAAGCATTTTCTTTTGATTTCCATAGAGTCCTTAAACTCCTGCAGAGGAAACCAAACAGATTTTGTCTTAGTCTGCTCTCTAATGAAATTCTTAAGGGTAAGCGAGAAACTGTGGGTTACGGCAAGCTTTTCTTAAATAACAATCCCCACAAGCGAGCATACAGAGTGGATATTCTCCTTACTCCTCATTCACATTTCATTTTCTTTACAGATTTTTTTCTTCGCCGTACAAAAATGTCAGAAATGAAAGGAAAAGGTCTCACGTAGCCAAGGATCCAAACTGAAGTAGTAATAATATAAAATAAACTTCTTCTTCGTTTTAGCCATCATATTCCACTGCTTCTGCAATTTTTGTGTAGCGCTCTTTATGGCGTGAAGCGGAATAATTCAATCAGCGCCGAAGTGAGGAAAAAGTGCCAAAAGCTCAGCTCGACTGTATGGGAAGGGGAGGGATGAAGACGAAGAGTTGTCCCGTACGAAATCCGAGCAATTTAAACCCAAAACGCTTGCACTGGAGCAGGGCGCGTGCAACTTAAACAAGCCGGAAAAGCAAACACAACGCAGCGACACAGTTAAGGAGGAACTTCCTGTTTGCGAAACATAACAGTAACAGCAACAGCAACAGTAGCACCCAGTGCCAAGGAAGTGACAGACACAACCGGCGTACGACTGTAGTGCTTACGATAACGGCACGCACTGCACTCCTCCGAGTCGGTGGATCGGAGGAGGAATTGGCCAAGGACATGTGCGTTGGCAGCTTAATTTCATTTATTTACCTGAAAGCTGTTTATGTGCTTGCGAAATTACGAATTAAATTTTTAATTTGTCAAAAAGAACAACAGCTCGGCAGCAGGAAGTGATGGGCATATGCGTGTATGTTTGTGTCTGTGTCTGTGTGTGCCGGAGCATCCTGTATCCTGGCGGCTGTCGTTCCATTTCTAGATGATTAACTGCTGCTAGCACTCTGATAGCTGCTGGGCCTTGTTTAATGGGGTGGCTTTAAGTTATTTTATAAATGTGCAAGTGGAATTTCTTTAATATGAAATTTGAGCTAAAATTCATTTAAGTTATATTCATTATTAATAATAATTATGTATCAATGAATTGGCTAAGATAATTATAAAGTCCCTTTAAGATATAATGTTATAAACAACCATTTTGTTTCTTAAAAATATTCCTCAAAAGTCCAGATAATTCGTTTACCTCCACCTCAAACAATGAATACATTAATCAAGACTTAGAAACCATGCTTGAACCATAAATAACATCATTAAAAATTGCCTTAAAAATGATATTCCTTTATTATTTTGCTAAACAAAGTTATGATCAGATAAAGTATTCACTACTCCGTTATTTCTTGAGGGGTTCTGCACCATTAATTTTTGGTCCTCTTCCGTTTACGCTTGTGTAGGTGCCAAAGGAGGACAACAGCCCCATCGCCAGGATCTTCAATATATATTTATATACATATACTTACTTATATATAAACCAGCTCTCAGCTGCTTGTGGACCATAAGAAATAATGTTGTTTATGTTGTGCAAACATAAAATTCTTTCTTATTCCGCGAGCCTGCACACTTCCTCGTACATATTTATATAGATATATACTTATATATATAACTATATATGTATGTGTGTCCCTATATACACATTGGCAATTTTTGTCGTGTTTCCCGTGCGGCTCGTATTTTTTGCTGTGGCAATAAAGTTGTTGGAATTTAGCTGAACCGAAAATAGTTTATGGCGGAAGTCATTAAGTGGCTCGGTTTACAGCAGCCGCAACATGAAAAACAGAAGTGCTCGCCCCTGGGCTCTGAGCCAGGATCAGAAGCATAGCCTTGTCCGCCTCCCCCTTTTGGGTTGCTACCATTTTCTGGGCCGCCTTTTTTACGAGATTTTTATAGACGAATTATGGTTTTTATTTGCCGCTCTACATGTGACTGTGACCCTTTATGCAGCAGTTCTTTTGCGCCTTTCACCCAGTTACACACACACATATGCCCGCCCATTTTTCAGTTCTCCTATGTACATTTTTTTTTGCGGGTAAACTTAATTATTTTAAAATGATTTGCGCACATATAAATAAAATATAAATGCTTACGAAATGCGCACTGCAAGCAAATTGCTTTTTTATTGGGTTAGGAGCGCACGCTGCAATGGCATTCAATTAGGACTTCTTTATGGCTAAGTAATTGAGTTAGCCTTCATAATTCCATGGCATGGCATGACAGACCGCAGGCTTACGGCAACGGCCAAATTTTGTCACACTTTAAATTCTAATTTCATGCATTTTGCACATCAATAAAATGTCTTGACTTTTGCCTAGCCAAAGTCTCCTCCGGACATGATTTGCTTTTATGACTTGGCCGTGCAAAACGTGAGGAAACTTTCGAAATCTCGGAATTTTGGTCCCGACTCCGGGCCCGGGGCACCTTATTTGGTAATAGGTGAGCGGTGAGCTTTTGATGTATTTATTTGTGGGGTCGAGTGGCTGACGGAGAAACTTAATTTATAGCTGGCAGGAACACAGCGTTATATAATTTGCTTCTTGGATTAGAAAGTTTTTTGGGACACGCTAATAAAATGAGCAAACTTCCTTCCACACGTCTTTAATTTGTTTTATTTCAATGGCTTAAAGTTGTTTTTGGATAATAAAATAATAATGATTAATGAAATACTCTTTAAATGTACTCTCTGGAATAATTTAACTTAAAATTATTTATTTAAAAAAAAAAGCTTGTAGAATATTCTAGGAAAAACAAGTGAATATCTAGTTTCTAGCCACACACAACAAGTTCTCAGTAAATTTAGTTAACATACCCAACAGAAGAAAAAAAAAAAAAAAGAAAACCAGTAGATTTCCGCAAAAAAAAGCAGAAATTATAGAGATTATTTGCCGAGCTGCTGCCGACTGCAAAAGCTGATTGATGGCTCTAATTAAATCTGCTGCAGCGGCATAAAAACTTTTATTGGAAGCCGTAAAAGCGGTAACCATGGCGAATGCCTCTCTGTGCAATAAGGCCAAGAATTCAGCAATTGTTGGTTTAAAGTTTTGCCAGACCGCAAATGGCTTTAAGCGTTCCGAAGAAAGGGTCGGTCGATTTCATCCTTCGGTTGTTGCCTGCTATGGTTGTAGTTGTTGTCGCTTTATCTGGCCAAGTTGGGCGACGATTTATGATTGCACACTCAGCATAATCAATTCTTATAAATTATTGTTATTGTCGGAGGTTAGCCAAAGGGACAATACTCCACGCCACTCCTGCGGGCAGCTGCTGACAACATTAAACAATCACCCTGAGTTATGGGCTCAATGAACCGCCTTTTCGTCGATTTATATGTGGTGCCAGTTGCGAGTTAAATGCAAGTTTTAAAGCGGGCCAAACGGGGTTGAACAGCCCGCCGTAAACAAAGTCTGGCCCACAAGATCAATGACTCCATTTCGGGTTCAAATATACACAAAAAATCGTCCTCGGCCACGCTAGACTTCCTAAAAAATGAAGGTGCAGCCAGGCACAGTCTGCAGTGCTCGCAGACGGGATGCAAAAATACTTGCAAAAAGAATTGGCGCTGGCCAATAACTGCGGCAGACTCAAAGAGCATTGTATGCATAAATAATGCGCTCCACAGGACGAGACATCATTCCGTGTTTTTCTCATATTCCTAGTCCCCGTTTCTCGCTGGTTCCTGTTAAATTCAATATCACGTTTTGTTTGGAAAGAATACCTTTAGAATCAATGAATGAGGAAGGAAGCCGCAATGTGGTTTCAATCTAAAATATATTCTAGGCAAAGCTCAAAACATAAATTCATAAATATAATCAATCAATTAATCAATTCTAGTAAAAACTTCATCATCCAAAAAATCTTTAAAAATATTTTCCTTTTCCCAAAACAAAGTATTATTCAAGAATGGCATAAGCCACCCCTTTATTATGTTCTCCAAAGCAGCAAAGAAATTCTATTAAAGTTCAAAGGAACATTTCTAACTTTATTTTAAGACCAATCCTTTTATTTCAGGGCATCCCGTGGATTTGGTTAGCTTCACTGCCACCAACAGACGATGAGAAGGATGACGACAATGCAAATAAAACATGTCGCAAGGGATGGCCGTTTTTTCTTTTTTTTTTACCTCCTTTTCTGTTCCGGCCATTTTCAAAAGGTAATTTTTTAGCCGCAGCAGGTGGCAGGTGGAAGGGAGCTCGGACATGGCTGAGCTTAGTTTCTCGATATTGATTTCCTAGCGGTGCAATTTTGACTGTATTGTAGACGCAGGAAACGTAAGCCCTGGCGAAATGGATAATTGAATTAAGCAGAGAAAATGGCGATTGTTTGCACCCATTGATTGCATTTATTTAAGCTTGATTTTTTTTTTTTTGTGAAAATTGCATTTTCACTTCCCATAGGTTTTCGATAGATAATTAAATCAAATGATAAAGTTTCAGTTAAGGATTTAAATTTTGTTTTAAAAGACTTTTTGGTAATTAAACTCAATAAACTTTTTTGTTTTGGCTTTATACAAAAATTTCCGTTTAGAAAACAGTTTAACAAGCTTAGACTAACTTAGCTTAGCTTAGATTCTGCAAGCATTAAAAATCATTAAAAAAAAAAGTCTCGAAACAAATACACTCCTTAACTCGTAGGACCAATCAAACCCTTTGCCCTACCTTTGCCCGATTGTGCCACATACAAGGGTCATTAAAAAAAGCCAAGCCCCAGGTTGAGACAACCTGGTAACACCCACAATGATATATGATTGCCGACGGTGGCCCGCCCGGTGGCAAAAGTGCAAATTCAAAATCAGCAACAATGAATGCAGGATACCGCTGTGGTGGCCAAACACGCAGCAAATCAGCTAAGCGGGTAAAAAGGGGCTGGGCGAGATTGGCCAAGTACTTGGCAAGTGCCAAGGCGCTGTCAGCATAAAGTTAAGCCGGGCTAAGCAGATGCCAGTTTGCGGAGTTGGCCAATGGTGGCTTCCAGCTCTCAGCTACCAGTTTTCAGTTCCCAGTTCCCAGTTTTCCGAGTTCCGTGCACCAGGCTCCACTTGCAGCACCTCTGCGGCTGCACATCATCAATCTTCCAAGACAGCCGCACGCTCTCCGAGGTGGCTCCTCAGCAGCTCCTCCGCAGCTCCACCGCTCTGGAGTTGCATCGGTTTTGTGTACCGAACGTGCGGCCATGTCCTGCAGCAAAGGGGGAGGGAAAGATTGGAGGGGTAAAGGGAGAGTGCACTGGGAAAATATGTATTAAAGTTAGAAATTAAATTGGTTAAAGCCAAAGCTTAGGTGGAAAATAAGTTCTACTTTCTGTACTTTAAGTGTTTACTTTCTAAAAATAAGCATACAATTATGTAAGCAAAAAACAAAATAAATCTAAGCTTTATTTTTTTTTTGTAGTGTACCGAGAGGAGTGTGAAAGGTTTCGAGTCCTGGCACTCGTTGACTCGGTGCCTCACAATTTTTGTCATCGCCGGCATGTCTAACCTTTTTGAGTTATGCTCCACGGGCAACCCCGACTCAACCTGGTGGCCCTGCGTCCCCGGAATCCCTCTCTTCTGTTGCTCCTGCTCCTGCTCAGTCGTTGACTTCTCCTCCTGGCACTAGCTGCATCTATTTTGCAAGTATTTTATTGCCGAGCTCTCCAGAGCGGTCTGCACTTTGTTATTAATGCGCATTTAAGTTTTTTCTTTTCCTTTTTCCCTCTGCTCAGTCAATTTTTATATATTTTCTTTTTCTGAGCCGGCTCTTGTTGGAGGGCAGGACGACACGACTTCACCTTTTTGGCTGGCGCTTTTGTGTGCCTTCTAATTGAGGAAACATTAAAAGTCAAGTTCTGCTTGCCGCATTGTTATAACCCAGAAAAACACGAGTGCACTGCAGTCCTCTGCTCCTGACTACTGACTGACTCTCCAGCCCGGCTTCCCTTTGTCGTCTGTCTTTTTTTTTTTGTAGGGATGTGGTCCTTGGACCTGGGACGCTGGTCCTTTTTTAATGAAGTTTCGGCTGCCATTTGTTGGCTTTGACTTTTTGACATGCAGTTGGGTTCGTTTTTTAGTTGGAGTTGCCCACCACCACCACCACCACTGCAATTGAAAGCCATTGAAAAGGCGTTGTCACAAAAAATGAGCAGGAGCAGGAGCTGGAGCCTCGCAGGGCGCATCAAGCGCTCAATTAACTGGCTACAAGTTGGCACCCCGTTGGAGTAAGACCCTCGGATGTCTGAGTCTTGGTCTTGGATTGTCTGGGGCACATTAATCATCTTTTGCATACAATGAAATCTGCCAGGCAGTCGGCACAAAACACTGAAAGGAAATTGTTTCGAAGGCGACCAAGCGGAATCACAGTTGAAAACTTTGGGAAAATAAATCTAGTACTTGTAAATGCAGTTAAAAAGTATTTAGTAAGGTTTTATGATCATAAAAAAATTATAAAATAAGTTTAAAATACATTATTCATTCATTGATTCGGATTGTCTTTAACCTTAAAGATCAATTAAGTAAGCCGTTACCTCGTGGCTTACCATCACTTTAATCTCTTGTAATTTATAGTAGCAATCCCCAACTCTTTTAATAATTTATTATAAAATTAAAATAACGTTCTTAAAATTTTTTAAGGCCAACTTTTCTCTCAGTGCCTGCAACTATCCGCTAACGAGGCAGCTAAGCAACTACCGACAAGTTCAATGGTGGCTGGGCTAGGGAAAAGCTCCTCGACCCAGAGCCAAATGCGCAGCGATTATGTGAGTTTATAATAAAGCCGACGAGGCGCATGCAAAAGGGTCCTGCGATTACGAAAGGGATGCACAGGAGCATCCACGACATCCTTGTCTGAGGCCCATTTGTCAAAGTAGTTCGCCGCCGTAACTTCGTCACTATCCCTCATTCGGGGCCGCAGTCATTTATCATTTATGCGTTGCATATCGCATGTGGCACAGATATCCCTTACATATATGTACTATATATATATATCCTACCTATATCTGGAAGGAACGGGAGGAGTCATCATTGTCAGAAGATGCGTGCCTGACACTTCTTTGAGCGGCGATCCTGGGACGGAAGCCACAGTTGATTTGCAAAGTCCTTGGCCACTCGACCATTTGATGTTTTAGTTATGTGACATTTGAGACTTCCGAAGGACACCGAAACTCGAGTCCCGCACCAAAAAACAGACACTCTGGAAAACCACACGCAACCACTGAGGGAAGTTGCGGAAAAGGGAAGCGTTCTTTGCATTCACACATTTCACGCGGATTTCACGCATGTCACACACAAATTTATCAGGATAACAAAGGAAGCTGGACCTACCGGAAAGTGAATATTAAAATGCCCTTGGAAGAGTCACTTTCGGAAATTGCTGAAAATTATAGTAAACTTAAATAAAATAGGGATTGGAAAATGGAAACTCAGGATTGAATAGTTTAGAAAAATTTAACGAAGTAAATTGATTGTTCTTAAGTGGATAAACACAGATTCCCATTAGTTTAATTAAATTTTTACCTTAGTATTCATCTTATTTTATAACCCAATTCCATGGAAAAGAATATATTTAAAGCTAAAACTCCACTTAAGCATTACAAATCCTTTCAAATTATAACAAAAAGTATGTACAAATTACTTAAAAGTCTCCAGCCTTGTCTGGTAAATACTATACCCCCGACAAGGGCACAACTTGTGTGTATTCTGGACCAGATGAAATATGGCCCACTCTTAATAAGCACACTCAGCTAAGGAGATGCTGGAGCCGAAGACGAGAGGGTGAATCGATGGTCATGCATGTCTATTAGTTGCCAAGTGGCTTGAGGGAAACGAGAGATGCTATGGGCGGCTTGATTGATAGCCCGGGAAAATGGATTTTTCATATTTTCCCCCCTGCAAGGACTCGAGTAGTAGTAGTAGTTTTCCTAATACTGTTGTCGCCGCAGCACTTGGCACGTGTAACCGATATGCCCACACGTGGCAGGAGCCAATACACAAGAACATAATTATGTGTAGGTCCTGCCGGCCTGGTGTATTGGATGTGTAACTAAGACGTTTTCCAAATTAATATTCATCTTGGAAAATCAGGCTAAACAGAAGCCAGTGGAAATCGGTGTCGATTGAGGGAGAGACTTCGGAAAAGGGAAATATTAATCCGGCAAACAATTTAATAGGCAAACATTGTGGAATATGCAGGGCTTCTCTGCTCTTAAGTTTCTGAGGAGCTGAGCAGCTGGCCTCCCCTTGGCCTGGTCGTGTGTGTGCGTGCCAAAGCCAAGTTTACGGAGCGGAAGTCAGTTTACGGTATTTGTGTACATGGCCCAGACGTTATGGCATTTAGTATTTGCTTGTAAAATGTGTTAATAGATTTGCCCAGATGCCGTGTTTACTGCTCTGCCCATAATTCCATTGTATATGTGTGCTACACGGGCACATGCTCGGACATTAAAATACCTTTAACAAATTATGTCGCATTATTTGTACATTACTAGCCACAGGCAATATGCCTGGGCTTTTGTGGGCCCCACATGGTCATTTGCCTGGAAATATTCTTATATTTCTTAAGTCGTTTTCATTTGGGAAACAGACATATTTAAAGAAGAACTTGTTTCCCAATTCTGGATCAAAGAATATTTAAGGAACCGGAAGTCGGTTGGGCATTGTTTCCCAGCTTAAAAACTTTATCCATGTTGAATGCCGGGACAAGTGTAAAAATTGCATCCTTAAATACGATATGGAGCAGACTTATCTGGAGATATTTCCCTGCTGGCAGAAATCTATTTTCCGCCCAAGTTCAGTACCGAATACGGCCAATGTGTGAAACATGAGCAATTTCCAAAAGCTGCAACTCAAAAGCATAAATCCAGGCAGAAGCACACACATACACTGGCATTGCCTCCTTGGGACACCACCACCAGTTTTCCCAAGCCGAAAACTAAACTTCAAAAGCCAAGGAAAGCCGGCACAGAACTTGCTGAAAATTGTAAACGGAATAGGAAAATGGAGGAAAATCGGTTGGGCGAAGTGGGCAATGTTGCAATGAGCTTACTATATGTATGCCACTGGCCACTTGCAAACCGAATGTCTTTTTTTGGAGGGCACCCCGGCCTTTTTCCTAGTTGCATTTACAGAAAACCAATAAACTTAAATGGAAAATCCGTACGCTATAAATCATGGCTTAAGTCCATTTCCTTCGTTGTCAATACGTTTCCGTTTTGTTGTGGGTTTTGAAAATGAAACACTCCACGCCCAGGGAAACCCCAAAAACTAGCTGTAACCAGGCCTCCCCCTCCCCGTCCCCCTCGATTTGTTAACGAAAGGGAAAAAGTGCAACAAGGATCCAGTTGAGAAATGGTCGTGATTGGACGGACGCCACTCCATCCAGAGCCCAGGCGGCACGGTCCGGGCAACCGACTGCTTTACATTTTTTTGGCATGTCCATTTGCAAAGTCATTTACCCATACCCAGGCCGAATCCACACACACACGGCACTCACTCTATTTCCAAGTCAACGTTCAAAAGTCTCATAGTGTCCTTGTTCCCGTCCTCGTTTCTGTCCTCATGCCCATCCACATCCTCGCCGTCGTCGCTCCATAGGTCCTGGTTGTATTTGACAGTGCTGCCTGTCAGTCAATATATTTGCAGCGTTCTTGTTGTGCAGCGTTTTCGACAACTCATTTTATTAGACCGCACATACACCAGCAGTGAGAAGTCTAGGGTAGCAGAAAAGTATAGAAAATACAATTACTAGAAATATAAATTAAGTTCCAGATGAAATAAGAATAATTTGAGAACACAGAAAAGGTCTAGAAAGGTACTTTCTAAACCGCAGAACAAGAGAAGAGTACAAAGCTTTTGAGTTTACTATGAGAACCAAGTCTTGTTTGTATAAATATTCAATTATATTATTGTTCAACCTAATCAAATTGTACTATATTTGAAGCATCTTTCCTATATAATTTTTAATAAAAGTATCCTATTTGCATGCCCCACGCTGTGAACATACTCCAGACTCTACTGATAGACTGATGCACTCGACGTCCTCACACGTTTGCGGTCAGTCCTAGAAAATTGATGTGACTTTTTATCACCAAGGGTCGGGGCAGTCGATGAACTATGTTTCTTGATTTCGGTTTTCATCTGTTTCATCTGTTTCATCTCTGTGGCCGTTGACATTGTTGCCATTTCGGAGGGGGGTGAGGCAAAGCAACAAAATAAG
Organism: Drosophila tsacasi; assembly: GCA_018904565.1. Taxonomy (NCBI): domain Eukaryota; kingdom Metazoa; phylum Arthropoda; class Insecta; order Diptera; family Drosophilidae; genus Drosophila; species Drosophila tsacasi. The sequence goes on along the minus strand of JAEIHY010009250.1, from coordinate 66,323 downwards.
CAAGGCCAAAATCCAGAAAACCAAAGAGAAACCCCCAAAAACTAGGCACAGTTTTTTCTTGAAGAGGAAAAATGACTCATGAGGATATCACTTGCTCATAAATAAACCTTCTCCACTTTTTAATCAACTAATATGCTTCCCTCTTTTACGAGCCAATTTAATTAGGAGTGACAAAGGAAATAAAATATATTAAATGAAAGGGAAATCATGCAAACAACGCATAAATTATGTATTCCTAATCAAAATCAAGACATGCCAGGCCCTTGCTCCACTTCCAATCAGAGTCATAACTCAGCTAATAATGCCAAACAAATTGTTGACAGGCGAAGGCAAATTCGTGATACATAAATTATCTGCGAGCATTTTTTATGACTGTCACTGTGTCAGCGGATAAAACATGAGAACACAAACATGAGAACTAAACATTAAAGATTTACGTAGCGTAGATTAACCGAATTGGGATTGGTTTTGTTGGTATTCGAATGACCGTAAAGCTGGTAATGGAAATGAGAGCTTTTCCTAGAGGGGACACTACCTTAATGCGGTCAGCAATCCGTATAATAAAAATGTCCAATGTTATTAATAACACTCCTAGGGGCTTGGGTCTCGGCCACCGCTAAGTAGAGCTGGCCATTTCAATACCTTATAAGCATAAGCCATGGCCAGCCGCAGTCTTAGCCCCACAGAGCCCCGCCCGGCTGTGGCCTGGCTGTGGCACGGTTGTGTATAAATACCACAAAGCAAATAAACACGCGCAGCTCACGGCCAAACAATATGAGATATATTGAAAACGTGCATAGCGACCGGGCCACTTAAGGCGACCCGGCGACAACACCAAATGAAAGGCAAACTTTACACGCTAATAAAATCTCTGCAGAAAGCGGAAAAGCGAATGGAATATATAGTACCCAGTAATGGAGATCACAATTAGGTCATTGGTTAAGAGGAAAATATAAAAAACTTTGAGTTATTCTACAAATTAAATAAATTCCGTTTAAAAGACTCAAATTAAGTCTTGAAAAAAAATGTATGAAGTATGGGAAAATATTCATTAACTCAAGCACATATTTATTTAACCTAACAGCATAATAATTATACATATAGCACTTCTACGTACAAATAATTCCATTTATCATTAAGCAAATGATATAAATGAACGAATTTTCCACTAAAATACTTTTCAAATAATTATTTTCATAACACTTTCCCCTAATATTGTCCAGAGACATCCTCAATGATTAGCCCAAGCCAACCCACTGTAACATTGTCCTCGTACACAGCAAGAAAAAGGATAACTAAAGATAAAGGAATGAGGTGGCGCAGCTGGGCGCTTTGGCATTTTATGTGGCAATGGGCGGCTCGACACAAAAGGCTTGGCCAAATGTGGGTTTATGGCTTGTAAAAATCCATGTTAATAACATCAACAAAGGCGTGGGCCGGCGGAAAAGGGTAACTAGCGAACAGGAGCCAGTCAATGTCCTATCTGATGCCCAAGGCTGTACCAGCAACTTAAAACTCTGGCCAGGCATCCTTTCTTATGATTTTTCTTGGATTTTTCTTTGCGCATTCTTAGGCAAACACAAAGGCGTTGGAAAATGGGGAAAAAAGCCGGGCTTTGAGTTGGGACTCCCGGGAGAGAAAAGGTAAAACGTCAAAGCCGGCGCCGCATCATTAGTGTCATATGTGAGGGAGAGCTGTTGAGCTATTTATATTATTCACATAGCATAATAAATCAAAATTGTTGCCAATAAATTTATTATTGTAGATTATCTGCACCCACCTACGGACGGCAAACGGCGTCTGCTGCTCACCTTGACAAAAGCTAAAAACTGCCTGCCGGATGCCGAGTTAACCCTTGGCATCCCAGCAATTTATCAACATCAACACGAGAGCAGATACTATAAATTACCAAAAAGTACAAAACAAAAATCATGAGAGGGAAGGATATACCCACAGAGCTGCTGATTTGTACGAGACTTTAAGATATATTAACCGAAATTGGCACTGATATCATCTCTTTCATAATTGCTAACCATTAGGCATCAGAAGAGATTTCCCAAAAAGTTGATTTATTCGTACGTTTTATTTGATAAATGTGGCCTGAAATTGGCAAATATTTGTTAATAATTTTCCCATTTTTTGTGGCCTAATAAATTGTAGTTTGAAAACTCAGAAAGACCAAAACTGGGTCACTTATTAAGCTAACTTTATTAGCAATATGTCCCAGCTATCAAACCTATAATTTTATATATAGATATGTTTGCTTTTGATTTTATTTCTTTTTTGGTTTTTCATTTAAGCCGCTCTCTTTCCCCAAGCTTTTCCCCATTGATTTCCATTTGCGAACTTGTGTTTGCTCTGCTCTCGCATTGCCATTACATAATCAAAGGCAAATTAACGTTCCCAACTCCCAGTCTACTCTGTCACCCTCTTCTCAATCCCTGTCCTGGTTTAGTTTACCCCCTTTTTGGTTTTTTTTTTTCCTATGGAAAATTCCGCACTGCCACGCCTCTGTCTACTCGTTGCCTCCTGCCGCATTGCAACTGTTGACAAATCTCTTTTTAAGAGCGCGCTTAAAACGTCATTTGAGCGGGGTTTGCTAGGGGTTTTTGTCTATATACTCTGCATAAAAGGGTGTATTCAATTTGTTAAAGGATATAAGACAGTTCAATGTGATAAAGACTCCTACGGATTATAAAAACTCTTACTAACTGCCTACATTTTTAAAGGAAAATTAATTAAGTCTCTTTGGTTATTTGTAATATTAAATCTTTGAAATCATACATAAACCTTAATTAATTTCTGTTTATTAAATACCTATAATCATTTTATATATACACCATATTTATTATTTTATTTTTTATTCTGTGACATATTTCCTAGTCGTGCCACTTCACTAGACCTTAAATTTTCTGTTGTATTCCTTTGTTACCCCCGCATTGGTTGTGCAACCAGCCCGGGGGTGCTCACATCCTAGGGGCTAAACCAATCAATATTTAACACATTTAACCCTTTGACGACACCAACAACGCCACGCCTGCGACTCGCTGATCGTTCTGCGTAAAATTAGCATAAAATTTGAATTTTACAGCCAAGTGAAGCGTATGCAGCGCGTGATTGACAGCAGTCAAATTCAATTGAAGTCGAAGAGGGGCGCGCCCGACCTCAATCCAAGGGGCATGGAATGAAATAAAATAAAATTTAATTCAAATAAAACCAATTTTTGGAAAGCCTGGCCCAAGCTCTCTCTCTATCTTTCTCGACAGCTATGAGCTAACCTTTTGGCTCTAGGTCGAGCGACCTTGTGGCAAAACTTTCCGCAGGGCATCCAGCTTTTCTTCAACTTTTTTTGTATTTCGATTTTATTTTGTTGTATTCCTGTTGTTGCTGTTGTGCTAAAAGGATGCATAGCGAATTTGGCAACGTGTCGGCGGGGCTCCAGGATAGACCTGCGCGTGTCCTGGCGAGAAATTGCGATTGGGAAGGGGAACATCCTGAGGACCTGGCGCAAATCAATGATTCTGGCTTTTGAAGATTTTTACTAGGTAAATTCAATTTTGTCGCAGCAATCGCAATTTGTATATATATTTATATATATTATATATTTTTTTTTGGTTTGTTTATGCACTATTTTTGGGACTTGTAATTAAAAAAAAAATGTTTAATTAGGAAAGACGTAAAAGGAAATACAAATTGGGGTACTCACATTAGTTTTAAAAAATTTATTTTAACTTTTTTATTCCATTGCCCATTATAGGGCTTATTAAATTCCTATTTTTTTTTAATTTATCTCTTGAAATTTATCATTTTAAATTTATAAGAATACCATACATATAAATATTTCCCTGCAAATTTCCATCTTTTCATTGCAAATATGTTTCCCCCGATGTTCCATTTTATAATTCAATTTAGACAAAGTACACGGCACATATGAGCAACAGGCTGGCCCATAACACTTTAGCCATAACAATGAAAATGAGAATAAAAAATAATCATATAATATAGTTGAGAGTACGCAGCGTCAAAGAGCAAATTGAGACAGGCACACACACAATGTTTATACATATATGTACACACTCATACACTCGAAAAGAGCCAGCTACAATGATATTTCTGCCATTGTTTGAGGACGCAACAGTTGACTTTTATGCTCGACATGACGCAGCGCGGCTTTTCCACTTTTCCCATGCATAATTCCAAACTGATATGAATTGCAGTTGAGCTGGCGCGCAACGCGGCGTATGAGTAATACTCGTAACAATGCCCATAATTGTCACAGTTGCGAGCAGGTGGTGGCAGGTGAAAGACAAGGCAGGGATCGCCACAGCATTTTTACCTTTTCATTTTTGTAAAAAAATAAAATACCAAGTTAATTCGGGGATAGTTGGGTGAGTCAAAATGCCTATTCTATAAGATTTAAAATAAATAAAATTATTTAAGAAACTAAACGAAATCTATTGTTTCCTATTTTATTTCCATCAAATTAATGACATTAACAAACGATAATTACTTGGCCAGAATTACAACCCTTTAAAACCGGAAATCTTTCAGATATATGTATATTGTGGTAACACCCTCACAAACATTAAAACAAAATAAACACTCGACCGACCACAAATAAATTCGTTGTCTAGACTGGCCACAATTGTTGTGTAACCCTTAGCATTGTTTTAGCAACTGCGATATATCATTTTGCATGTGGCATGGCATATTAGCGTTGGTTTTTCCAACATTTTCACACATTTTCATTTCTGAACAAATTACGTACATTATTGCGGAAGCGTAGCCACGGCAGCGGCAACAATAGCTGGGAACCCTTTTCGCTTGGGGATTTTCGAGAGAGCGGGCTTTTAAGGGGTTTTGGTATTATGAAAACGCTTTAAGCAGAAAATTGGATTTTTTCATCTTGAATGGAAAACAAAACACAAAACACCAGAGGCAAAAAGGAGCGGGTAGCGAGGCCAGGCAATAACAGTAAAGCCCCCCCTCAGCAGCTACAAAAAATAATAAGTATTAAACATCACCCGAAAGAGCAGCGAAACAAAAAATAAATGTTAGATATGCTGACAAAGGTAATACAATAAATACGAAATGACGTTGCCGCCACGGCTGCTGTTAATGTTAAATTTTACGTAGCCTGCTTTGGGGCACCCTTGAGGTGGAAAACCAGGAAATGGAAGCCCGAACACTCTCCCTTTTTTTTTTGTTAGTTCGTAATCGTGCTGATTGTTCTCTTTTTTTGTTTGGCTTGCTTTCGGTTCTTTAATTTCATTCCGGGCTATTCTTATTTATTTAACATTAGTTTTTATTTTATGTGCCATAATAAAGCGGCAGCACTCGTACATAGTTGAGTGTAGCATTTTTGCCTCGAAAACGAGCCGAAGAATCCAGTCCAAGCATAAAGCAAACAAAATTAAAATGGAGTCAAACTTAAAATGGAATTTTATTCGGATTTTATGGCAAAGCATAAATCAAGAACATACTGCGCCTAATTGTTTAATCAAGAGTGTAAACGGCGATAAACCTTGGCCATAAAAGATAACCCACTGATAAGCCGCTCTGCCTTACGAGACTCATCGACTGACTCACTCCCCCTTGGAATACGAGTATATACACAAACATCGAAAATCCAGCCCGGCCGTGTGTTTACCAACTATAAAACCAGACCCGAAATCACTAAAGATAACGAGCTGGCGAGTGCCACTGGAATTGCAATTGCAGTGCTGCAGGGAAATCGGTAGACGAGAATGGCCAGAATCACATCAGAATCCAATTGGCTGCACGTTTGTGTGGCAGACCACACCAAAAAGCTCTTACACCGCCGGCCATTTTGTTGCAGCTCGTACATATTGGCATTAGACTAATCCGGAGTACCGCACGCAACAACTTAGTTATTGGCAGCCTGTCCCGGCCATGGCCAAAAGCAGTTCGGCGCAAGTTCCGGAAAATACCAGGAGCTGAGCACTGGGGGAAAAACATAGCAGAAACTTTGAACTAAAGGGTAGGGATGGATATGGAGAGAAAGAGTTTGACAATTTAAATATCGGAAAGCATCGAAAAATTAACTATAAAATAATCAAATAAATACATGAAGAATAAACTTAGAAAAAAGTTTTTCAATTTATTAATAATTTATTTTTCCTTGAAAAAACGTTTATTTGTTCTTGTAATATTTAAAACACTTTCTCTTATAGCCTTTTAAAATGTATTTTTCACACATTGAGTTAAACAATGGGTTTCGATATATCAAACCGAATTTGTATTGATATTTATTGATGTACGCATAAAATATCGTTGTATACGTATCCCTCCGAAGTAATATAAGTATTATCTATTGACAAAACAATTCTATTTCCTAACTTTAATAGATTAATTGGAGCTTTAGGAATTGTGTTTACTCTTTTGTCATTTTACTGCTTGTATCTTAAACTTGTATTTCGAACTTGTATCTAAGTTAATTTGTACTAAATGACTTGTGGCCTAGATATAATATATGTAGGTTATCAAAGAGTTAAGTAAAAAACAGCAAGAGTTAGTAAAAAAAAAATTAATAAATAAATGGTTATGGATTTTTGTTAAAGTTTAGGCACAAAATAAAAAAAAAGAACTAAATATAATTTTATATACGTATATAGTAACCCCTTAAGCTAATTTTTTTTTTATTTACAATTTAAAATTGCATTATATTGTACCTAAATAAAATACAACTTTAAAATAAAATTATGCATTTTTTATAAAAAATAAATTTTCTCCCACTGCGCGACAACTTCTGTTGCTGGAACTCTGTTTTTTTTTTGGCCACAAGCAGACGGTATGGGGACGCACATTAGCCGATAGTGCCAGTCCATCCATTGCATAGCATACTTTAGCCCATGGCTCCTCCTCCCGATTTAATGTGCAACAGCGAAAAGTTGAATGTGCTGGGAGCCAAAATTCCCTTTTTTTACATCCTCTTAACTTGGCAACAAACACACTCGCACATTCGCACTTACACTCGCCAACTGATGGCCATTATCAGCGTCATTATGTGGCATTAGGAGCCGCTCCACGCTGATGATGATGTTGGGCAGCTTATAGTTGTATGCGATTTATTCGCGGTTGCCCCCGCCCAGAGAGTGTGTGTGAAAAAGTGCATTTGAGCTCATTTAAATAGCATAAATTAAGATGCTTAAGCTCATTAAGTGGAAAGTTTTAATTAGCCAAAACCTTGTAATGTCCGTCGACTGGCAGGTGCCCTCTTATCAACCGGAGGGTCAAAAGGAAAAAGGAAGGCTTATCAGTCAAGTGGAGGTACAAACTAAACTAATTATACAGGTAATGCAATTCAAACGAAAATGCGTCAACAAAAGAGTTATCATTCCCATGAAATGACGTAGTTAGATAAATAAATTCTTTTCTGAGTAAGTTAATCATGCTAATTGATGGTGAGCGAATAGAAAAATAAATTCTGATAAAGAAAAGAGCAAAATAACTAACTCAACTTAGACACTAAATCCTTTATAAAAACATATCCCATGACAAACAGTTTCCTGCCCAAGGAAGCCTTAAATCCACTCAGATTTTTTTCTATACATAAACCAAAAAACACCAAAATAATCGAATTTTATATAAAAACGCCAAGGGCAAGAGATTACCCTTAGGAAAAGAACTCCATTTGCCTGGAACACACATGTAAGGCCTCCATTGCTTGGCAATAGTTTAATATCACAGATTTATGGTCCCATAAAATGGAGAGTGAATTTGCGAATAATTTCTAATGAATCATGTGCTCCGGTAATCAAGCGTTGCCATATCAACTGGGGGCACGTGACTCGCGATAAGACCGGCGTACTTAAGACGGTTTCCAGAGAACGCTCCCCGATAAACAAAGCACTTGACTCCCGGGCTAATACCAATTGAGCAGACATAAGGCTGCCAGCCAGCCAGCCAGGCAGCCTTCCCTTCACACGTCTCTTGGCCAAATCCTTGGGTAATCCTCCAATATTACACAAAGGTAGAGTGGTTGTTTTGAGTTGTGCCGCTCCCAGCAGGAGATAAGCACGCCAAAGCTGGCCGAAATTATTAGGGTTGGCACTTGGTGGAACTTCGAGACCTTGAAAAGGATTGAATCCCTCGTGTTTGGGCTTGCATATTATACGCATATGAAATGGGTGCTCAAAGCCCACATTAAAATCTTTATAGGTTACTTTTTACATTTTAAAATTGAAAAGATTACTTTCCTTGTTATTTTATTTGCATTAATCATTTGAAATTCGTTAGAGATTATCTTATACAAATTCTTTGAAATCTTTGCTTTATAGAAAGGAGAGTTGATTAATTTATTAATTATTTTAACTAATTGTGATTTTATTACATATTTTTCTTATGAATAAAACCTTTTCTGGCACTATGAAACAATCCATCTGTAAGGTCGTGTTGAAATATTTATATTACTATAAAATACAAATAAAATTAGCCATAAAGTAATCCTAAAACAAATGCAGTTTGATTCTTAATTAATTTATAACGAAGGGCACAGAAACTAAAAAGTAAAGAACTATAGGCTTAAAGTATTTAAAAAACTCAGTAAACTTTAATCACAAATTTACCCTTTTATATATTCCTGCTCAAAATTTTAAAGTAACCTCTTGTTCAGGCCTTTAATATCTCATTCAACCTCCTAGGCTATCACCTTCTGTTATGTACGACTGTGTCCATTGCCCAATGATTGATTGATCACTGCGTCCATCAATTGATGGCTCCTTAATAAAAACACTGCAGCAGTGCCATATCAGTGGGTGTCATTTTGTTGCAACACCACGCAGAATGGACCCACCCGTACGGTGTCAATCAGGTAATGGAATTGTGCGACGTTGGCCAACTCGTGCTTACACTCAATCATTGATAATGCCCCAATAACTATAAGAAAACTGACCGGTGGGCTGCCATAATTGTGTTTCGGTCCCGGTTATTCGCCGATTACCGTTCCCGACCGGCGATAAGCCAACGCCAGCGCCTATCAAAGGCGTTCTGTTCCGCGGGCTGTGCTGTTGGCTTGTTCAGCAATCCACAATCGCAAAGTGGTACCGAGTGTGTGATAAAAAAATGTAGGCACAAAGATTATAGCCAGCTCTCTTATGCAGAGAAAAAAATAAGCTTTGGCGGAAGTACTATATGTTTCTATTTGGAAATAAGGGTGAGTATTTGACCCTTTGTTTTTTTTTATTTCTTTGCAAAAATATCTGCATGACTGATAAGATTATAAATTAAACTTGGGATTGTTGAAAAAATTGTTGAAGGATTGCATCGTCATACAAAATCTCAAAAATTAACTGAGCACTAAAATAAAATATACATTTTCTCCTTATTTAAGTTCTGATATTTCTGGGCAATCTTAAAATTAACAAATAACTAAATATAACCGCTAACAAGATGCAAGCTCCTTACCTTCATAGTTTTCTAACAGTCTCAAATTTCAGTAAAATTTTTACCAATGAACAATTTTAAATAAATTTGTTCTCTGTAGCTTTTTAGCTCGTTCGGCGATTGTACGTATATAGGGGAGTATTGTTTAGATTAGCCCCAGTCTAATTGGCCATCGAGCTCAACAGGTCTTAGGCGATCGCACAGTTCTTTCTGCACCGTTGAGGTGGCAGGTCGCGAAAAATTAGTAACTCTTCCTCTCTCTCTCTCTAGAAATTAAGTTTCTTCTGCCGCTGAGTGTAAGTGTTTAAGAATAATCATTATAATGACTAAAGTGTGCTCAAGAGTTGAGTGTTTGGTTTCTATAAATTATTTCGGAACCATTTGTGATTAATTTTATGACCCAATAATGTGTGTATGCTATTTCGAGACTCATACGCCACGTTGGCAATCATAGTTGCTAATAGGCAGTGTTAGCTTAATTCCCAAGGGTATTTTCTCGGCACACACAGCCTCATTATCAGTGCTTGCAGGGTTAATATTACGAGGTTATCAATGTTGGCCGAGATAAGCGCTTAACTGGCCGTAAATTAGCTATTCAGCCGTGTTAAGAAACTGCCTCGCACGCAATTATTTTAAAATTCCTAACAATTGCATTAAGGTTAATGGTAATTTGACCAACGATAAGATATCTTAATTGATTCCTGATAATTACCCACTAACATGCGTTAAACATCGATTTCGCCTGACACTCTCCATAGAACTATAAACCTCTATATGTGCTATATATGGCGCCATAATTGCCCTGTGACGTCAGAGCACGTGATGGATCATATGAGGGTAGCAGCAAATTGAACCACTCAACAAACGTCAAGTTGAAAGTTGCCACAAACACACACAACGATTGCGATGTCGATGTCGATAATATTTTTACGGCCGACGAACGGATTTCTTAATGAGCCCCGTAACACCGGCGAGCAATCCGAACAGCAATCCCCAATGAACCCGTAATTGCCGACATAAACCAGCGGGGAATAGAACTCCAAGCCCGGGACTTTGCTATCCGGTAATCAGACATTTGCGTGAAGTTCGCCCCCCTGAAGATTTATTGCCAACTTAAAGGCAATTGTCTGGTCTGTGCAGATTTATGGCTAAGACTGATGTACAAAACTGAAACCGATAAGCACAGCCAGGCTTTGATTTATCCATCTATGACCACGAGCTAAGCTCGGCCCAGCCAGCTGCATTGAACTGTTTGTGGCAATTATAGGGAAATGTTTTCTCATTGGGGAAAATATAAAGGAATCAGGTTGAAATTCAAATAAATTTTACATTGCCTCACGAGGAGTCTAAGGAGACTTTGAATAAATAGAAGAGACTTTGCAATATGTTTGGAAAAGGGTTATAAAATAATGTCCTGTGGAAAGAATATTAGTTTGCCAGCACAAATAAATAAAAATAAATATAAATGTATTGGGTTACATGGTTTTAGAGCAGCGAGCTTGCGTATCTAGCTATGTTTTGCATTTTTTGGTTAAAGGTTTAATTATTTAGGCAATAAATATAGTTTCAACTTAGAAACCTGCTATTATATATTTATAAAAAATATTGACACCTTTTGTGTAAATTTCTTTTTAATAAATGAATTACATTCTGTATACAAATAAATTCTAAATGCCATCTATCTTCTGTTTAATATATTTAGAATGGTATTTTAAGTTCTTAGCTCAGAAAGTTTTTCCTAATTTGTGTGATTGAATTTCAATACAAATAAAATAAAGAGATAATAACCATTCAATTCCAATTTAATTCAGTCCTATTTGTCCTTAAAGAACCACTTCCACTTAATTAAAAAAAAAGTTAAGAACTCCATTTAAACCGTAAATATTTTTCATTATGAGAATTCAACAATATATTGATCAATTGTGGAAATCAACAAGCCTAATATTAAATTCTGTTCTTATGAAATCACTTCCCGTCGCTGTAAATCAAATCTCTCGTATCTTCGACAAGCTCGGAAACTATCGAAAAAACAGCCAAAGTGAGGCCACAGACAGCGCGTCTCTTTATCGGCCAGTCGAGAGCGAGAGTCAATCATCGCTTTATGGCCAGACAGGCAGGGCAAAATCACAGCCAGGCCAGTGGGCCACCATAAATATCTACAATCTGGCATGCCCAAAACGGTTATCAGAAGACACCCACCGCCGCGCACCGCAACGCACAGGTCCTGGCAGCGTGGTAATAAGCATTTAATGCAATAAAAGACTTTCGGGGCTTATTTATAAACCAACTGATTGGCGGTAATTGTTAATAATTTCAAATTATTAATGCGCTCAGCGCTCAACGCCCACTCCAGATAGGGTCCGAATGCCGAATGCCGCCAGTAGATAACCACCTCTGCGATCTCGATAGTCGTCAAAGAGAGTCAACCTCCAATCTAATCTATACTGTTCGGTTCGTTCCGATTCAGTTCTGTTCTGTGGAGTTCCACTTAGGTGATTGATTGCGACATTGGCAGCGACTGCATTGAAGTGGACGACCATAAACAATGTGCGTCAGATGGATCAACAATGTTGAAACCCCATGACAGACGCTGGCCCATTAAAGAGTCGTCAAAACAACTCATTATTCTGACTGATTACACTATTAAATAAATAAATGTATTGAAAATATAAATATTTTCATATTTATACATTTTCTTTATATGTAAATACTTGCATGGATATGCTAACCTATTTTTTAAACTAAAAACCTCAAGGTCCACTCATACTTAGCGGGTAGTTTTGGTAAATTTCCAACTTTGCTTATTTTAAAGTTCACTTTTAGCACCAGGTTAATGATATGTCATATACCAATTTTATTATTATTGAGTCATAATTATCATTACTGGAAATATTGATGACTATCAACCTGTCAGTTTGCACGTCTCACAGGGTTATAAAATGGGTAAATACCTGTAAAAGCACACGTTTTATTAGCAAATAAATTAGTCAAAAAAGCAAAAAGGCAACTGATTAGGAATTCTATCAAGGGTTCTACATTGTTGCAAATTTAAATATTAAAATATTAAAATAGAGGCTGAGAAATACATTATAAATTTAAATTACAAATAATTGAGCTTAAAATGGAATATTGAAATATAACAAAATTTAAATTAAATTTCTTCTTGAATTCCTTGAAGGCTTTTCCTTCCCCTACTTATTTAATTCCCCTATTTCTTCCAGTGATACATCCTCGATACCAACATGGGTGACATGTTCCGCAGCGAACAGATGGCCCTGTGTCAGCTGTTCATCCAGCCGGAGGCAGCGTATGCCTCCATTGCCGAGCTGGGCGAGAGTGGATGCGTCCAGTTCCGTGATCTGAACGAAGAAGTCAGTGCCTTTCAGCGCAAATACGTCAACGAGGTGCGAAGATGCGATGACATGGAGCGTCGCCTCCGGTACATGGAGTCCGAGATGAAGAAGGATAAGTTGCAGCTGCCTGAACTGAGGCCCGAGGATGAGCCGAGTGCCCCGAATCCCCGCGAAATTGTGGATCTCGAGGCTCAGCTGGAGAAGACCGACAACGAGCTGCGCGAAATGTCCGCCAATGGAGCCAGCCTGAATGCCAACTTCCGGCACATGCAGGAACTCAAGAACGTGCTGGAGAACACCGAGGGCTTCTTCTCCGACCAGGAGGTCATCAACCTGGACTCTAACCGAAAGGTGGACCCCAACGATCCAGCCCAGTTGCAGGGAGGAGCTCAGCGCGGTCAACTGGCCTTCGTGGCCGGTGTGATCAAGCTGGAAAGATTCTTCAGCTTCGAGCGCATGCTGTGGCGCATCTCCAGGGGAAATATCTTCCTTCGCAGGGCCGATATTGATGGTCTGGTGGAGGATGAGGAGACGGGACGGCCCGTTCTGAAGACCGTCTTTGTGGCCTTCTTCCAGGGCGAACAACTGAAGCAGAGGATCAAGAAGGTCTGCACCGGATACCATGCTTCCGTCTATCCGTGTCCCAGCTCCCATGCCGAGCGAGCGGAGATGATCAAGGATGTGAACGTGCGCCTGGAGGATCTCAAGCTGGTCCTCAGCCAGAGTGCCGACCATCGCAGCCGGGTGCTGAACTCAGCCTCGAAGCACATGCCGCGCTGGTCGATCATGGTTCGTAAGATGAAGGCCATCTACCACATCCTCAACTACTTCAACCCGGACGTGACGGGCAAGTGCCTGATTGGCGAGGGCTGGGTGCCCACCAACGATATCCAGACGGTGCAGAATGCCCTGGCCCGAGCCTCCAAGATCTCGGAGAGCTCCATTCCGGCCTTCATGAATGTAATCGAGACGAACGAACAGCCGCCGACCTATACGCGAACCAATAAGTTCACCAGTGGCTTCCAGAACCTGGTGGACTCGTATGGCATGGCCTCCTACAGGGAGGTGAATCCCGCCCTGTATGCCTGCATCACGTTCCCCTTCCTGTTCGCCGTGATGTTTGGTGACTTGGGACACGGCATAATCCTTTTGTCCTTTGCCGCATGGCTGATCATCAAGGAGAAGCAGTTGGCTTCGATCAAGGAGGAAATCTTTAACATATTCTTCGGCGGCCGCTACATCATCTTCCTCATGGGAGTCTTCTCCATTTACACGGGCTTTATCTACAACGATGTGTTCTCCAAGTCGATGAACATCTTCGGTTCCGGCTGGCACATGAACTATACGAGGGCTGTTATCGAGGATCCTACCCTGAAGTCCATAACCCTTAGGCCGAACGATACGGTGTACAAGACCTATCCCTTTGGCGTGGATCCCATTTGGCAGATGGCCGACAACAAGATCATTTTCCTGAACACCTTCAAGATGAAGCTGTCCATCATTGTGGGCGTGCTGCACATGATCTTTGGCGTCTCCATGTCGGTGGTTAACTTCGTTTACTACCGCAAGTACGCGAGCATCTTCCTGGAGTTCCTGCCGCAGGTTCTCTTCCTTGTCCTGCTCTTCGGCTATATGGTCTTTATGATGTTCTTCAAGTGGATTGTTTACAATGACACTGTCGAAGGACCCCTCTCGCCGGCATGTGCACCCTCTATTCTAATCCTGTTCATCAACATGATGCTCCAAGGCTCACAGGACACGCCCGAGCCCTGCGAGGAGTTTATGTTCGAGGGCCAGAAGCTACTGCAGCAGGTCTTCGTAATCGTTGCTCTTATTTGTATTCCCTGGATGCTCCTGGGAAAACCTCTATATATCATGTGCAAGCGCAAAAGCAGCGGAGCTCCGCCGCCAAAGCCAGAGGGCGCAGGCGGCGGTGGTGGTCACGGCGAGGATGAGCCCATGGGCGAGATCTTCATTCACCAGGCAATCCACACCATTGAGTATGTGCTAAGTACGGTTTCCCACACGGCCTCCTACCTGCGATTGTGGGCCTTGTCCCTCGCCCATGCTCGTAAGTTAATTATTTATTATAATTATTATTAAAATGTATAATCTAAATATTATTTGTATCTCTTTTCACAGAGCTCTCCGAAGTCCTGTGGAGCATGGTGTTCTCCATGGGCTTTAATTTCGACAACTACATCGGCTCCATCCTCATCTATGTATTCTTTGGGGTCTGGGCATCGCTCACTGTTGGCATCCTGGTGCTCATCGAAGGACTCTCGGCCTTCCTGCACACACTGCGCTTGCACTGGTATGTTTGGGCTGACTTTCGGAATGGAATTTATGGAATATAACCCCGAATCTCTCCTTTGCAGGGTGGAGTTCATGAGCAAGTTCTATGAGGGCGCTGGTTACGCCTTTGAGCCCTTCGCCTTTAAGACCATCCTGGATGTCAGCGAGGACGACTAGGGAGGAGTAAGGAGAGCTGAGAATGAGAATGCGCAGGACGCACTTCCCCAAAAAGCATTTTCCGTTTTTATTTCGTTTCGCATCCTTCGTTTTTTTGTCACGGAAAAAATAAATTTCGTTTGATATGCATATTGAATACCACCGAGTTTCTTCTTTCCCGCCATGTTCCTGCTCTTGTCAGCCGACGACAAGTGTGTGTCATATGCTTTCTGACAGCCTTTACCTCTGGTCAGCCGAGTGACAACTGCAGACAAGCCCACCCAAAACTGCACACATCCGAAACAATCTCAAAGCAAATAGCTGGCTATCCTCAAAGGCAGGATTCCTATGCTCTGTGTTTGTGTGTTCTTGTCTTTGGCTATTTTTTCTCATTAGCAAAGTTGTCATATGCTGAAATTATGTTGTCAGTTCGGCTGTCCATAGAGCATTGAGTTGTGAAATTGGACACTCACAATTTAAATAATAATAGTGTGACAGATGCGACATCGTGTTGAGAATGGACAGGAGGTATCAGTTGAGTCTTGAGGTTAAAATGAAATTTCTTATAGAGAGCATAGTCAGTTCCTGCCAGTTGAAATGTTCGATTTAAGAATAAACACAATTTATAGAATGGTTTTTACTCTATAACTGTTAAATGGCGCGAAATTCTTTTCAATTTCAATTCTGAGTTTCGTTTCGAGTCTTTGTTGGTTTTATTTGAAGCCCTTTACCTGCTCTTGTTTTTGTTCTTTTTGTTTTTAGCCCCCCTCAGAAAGTTTCCAAATATTTGCATTCGAACTCAATTGGTTGTGTTTTGTGTTTATTGCCTTTGCTTGCTGGCAAAAATTGAACGTGTTCTAGGCTGCATCTATCTTTTTTTCCCGGAGCTTTTCGTTGTCGTTATCGTTGTGCCATTGCCATTGCCATTGCTATTGCTATTGCCCTCCTGCCAAAAATATTTTCGCGAGCAACGGAGTGTTGACAACTAGGCAGTGGGCATTGGCCAGGTGAATCCGGTAGGTGGACAGGTGATTCGGGCCACAACACACGCAATGCAAATACGAATTCAAACAGGCTGACAAACGCTTTGAACCCGCATGTCAAACGCTGTTTTCCCAACAACCAAAAAACAACAAAACCGGGTAAAAGGAGGAGAATTAAGTGTTTTTTGGAGGATTGAATAGGGAAATACTCTTTTTTAGGAAATAAAATGCTTGGTAAAATGGTTTTCATTAAATTACAGGAGTTAAATATGAAGAAATCTCTCTTTTTATATATTCAAAAGTGTTATTTTTCCGTTACTATTTAAAGATACTACGTTAGTCAGTAATAAACCTTTAGGTTCCTTTAAGGCCCCCGGTTTTCTAAATTATAATCCAACTCTTAGGGTATATTCTTCAAAAAACTATCAATCGTCTGGTAATTCCTCTACTCCCATGACCATTTCAACGCTCTGACCCACTGGCTGCCGTGGTTTAGGCTTGTTTGTGCAGCTGACATACTGGTCAAGTTTCGTGCACTTCGAAAGTGGAACATTTCGCATTACGTATACGCCACGTATCGATGGCAGCATTGGAAACAAATGCCGCCCAAAACAACAGCAGCTATCCAGACGATCGGCATATAAATATGGCAACCAAAAACATTAAACAAATAAATGTTTGTGCATGCATAGACAGTCGGCCTGTGTGGCAGTTGGTCGTAAATTATGTGCGCTGGCCTAATGCATTTGGCCTCGTATTAATCAATGTTTGTGCTGGTCTGCTTGTGTATGCGGCGTCCAATTTTTTGTTGAACTGGACAACTGCGGCATTTGCTCGTGCATTCGCTTTAATTTATTTGCCAGGCGCGATTATTTGCATTTTGTTTGGCCCCGACTTTCCTTCCCTATTACTATTTTTTAGTTTTTTTATATTGTTTTCTTTTTTTTGTTTTTGGCAGTTGTCGTTTGATTTTTTACGCCTGCCGCAACAGCGTAAATATAAATCAAACTGCATTTGTTCGGTGCCGCTGATGTGCATTGGGATTTGTTTATAAATCCGCAAACACATTGGAAGTATGTATGCTGCATGCCGCATAAATGTATCCATAGATATTGCTTTTTAATTGTTCGACTTGTGCATATTTTCCTTTTACATTTTTTATGATTTTCCCCGGCATATGCAGCCAGCGGGAGCCTAATTGAATACCAAAGCCAAAATAGTTCAGCTAAAAGCCATTTTTTGTACTGACCCCCTCTATGTTAGCTTTTATTTCGCAATTTATTATTATTTGAGGCCATTAAATAAATATGCAATTTGTTGAATTGCTTTGATATAAATTTAATAAAATGTGCCAGCTAGTTCCTTATTTTACTTTGACTGCTGCTTTTATAACCATCGAAAATCAAAGCATAAGCCCAGATCTAGATCAACTTCTTGCTGTCTCAATTATATTATCACTTGCCACAAAGCCAGGTCCAAATCACCGAATCCCAAATTACCCCGGCATAGGCCTTACCGGATTTTACGACACCGTCGTCGTGGTGGTCGTCGTCCAACAAAGTCCGTAAATCAAAAGCAGATAATTTTCCAACAGCTTCACTTTCTTGCGACCTCACCTATCCCGGCCAACCGAAGGATACGAAGGAATAAAATAATTGTTCAGTGAGAGAGAGAGCCACAAATTATAACATTTTTACGCTGCTTCTTTTTCCCTTCTCGGCGGAGGCCACTAAATTTACATACTCCTCCACGACGAGCTGCCGCCCACTCAGCTGGACGCACGTTCCAACTTTTACTGTATTTATGCCAGCGAAAGGGACGACATCGTAGGGAAAGCGGGACAGCGGGAAAGCGGGAAAGCCAGCAAACGCCGGGGGTTAGGCAGGAAAAGTGTGTGAGCACAATTGCGCGTCATAAATTTGAATTATTGTGCTCTTTGCATTTGACAACGACTTAAAAGCACTTGCAGCGATTTGGGCCAGCTCCGTCCAGTTCAGTTCAGTGAAAACTCTGAGGCAGTCAGCCATGAACATGTCCTTGAGACATGTACGAGAGACCGGTAGTGCACTCAGAAAATTATAGAGAATTTTGTTTGTAAGAATAAGGGACGGAAAATAAAATATCTTATTACCAAAGCTTTTAAATTTTAAAGATATAATGCACATTTCTAGATAGTTTTTTATAAGTGAAATATATTGCATATATTTTCTGAGGAACAATCTCTAGTTCATATATACATGACCACGTAAATAAACCTTTAAAATAAATTAAATATGCATGAAGAAATTAAATATTTAGTAATATTAATTTCGTAAAGGTATGCAAATGTATTCATAATATAATAAAAAATAAGAATTCAATTTAATTAATTTTTCAAAGTGTATAAAACGCCTCGCAACCTCTCTAGCGCCATCTTTTTGTTCGCTCTGCCTGGCTGCACAGTCCTGCCACGCCCACAAGAAGAGCAACAACAATGCCAGGGACATTTTTAGTGGACATTTATTTTATGCTCGAATCGCATTGAAATTTACGCCGAAGGCGCCAGCTTTGTTGATGATGAAGTCGGTCAGCCCTGTGCGGTGGCCTGTCTTTTGTCGAGCCATAAAATATTCCCCCCTCCCCCCCCCCAACGTCCAACGGATGGGCTGCCAGCTTCCTTTCAGCATCAGCACAGCATCAGCTTCAGGATCAGGAGCAGTAAAGTGCATTAGCCATTTTAGCACTTGACGCACATTCATCCACAAAACGGTACTGAAATCCCCCGTTCCTAATTAGCCAGAACTGCAAAGCCGGGCCCAGCTGCAGCTCGATTGTCTTAAAGTGTTAAAGCGTTTTGGCCCAGACTTCATCTCGGCTCCGTCTATCAGATGGAAAATGACAGACAGCTGAAAACGGATTAATTTGTCACTGAATGCGAGCTGTGCTGACAGCCAAGCCCAAGCCACAAATTGCTCGAGATATACATTCTTGAGTAGCGTCAAAAGAAAGCCAAGTAATTTGATATTTCCACAAATATATATATTCGTCTGTGTGGGGGTACTGGAAAGAGGGCGTTGAATTGACCATGTTAACAATAAACAATTGACCACATGACATGACAAGCAACGAATGTGCTGGCCAAAAATGTTTCCATCAAAATGTAAAGTGAATAGTTTCAAAATCGAGTGGAAAGTACCTAGTAAATAAAATATGAAAAGTTAATATAATAAAATTAAATATCAAAAAAGTAAGTATAATAAAATAAAAATATATTCTTTAAACTTTTTGAATTTTGAAAATTGTTAACTTACAAAACATTAAAGGCCAAGGTTCAAGATTGTGTTAATTTTGTAGCTCTTTATATATAATTTATAGAAAACAATGTACATACATATATTTATACTTTACAACTCTTATATAAAAACCAAATTTTTTAAATACATTAACAAAGAAATTCAAAGTTTATAAAATAACCAAAAATAAATAAATAAATAAATTAACACTGCTTCGTGTCTGTTTTTCTGATTTCCTTATTTATTTGAATTACTTTTTGACCTGAAACTATTATTATATATATTTTGTTTTTCTTAGCTTTCATATACAAAAACATTTTTTAATTTATATTTTTTTCTTTATTATTAAAAAATTAAATCAGGATTCCCCGACGGCCATTGATTGCTGAGTATCAAAAAACGCTTGTGGGCTGCAATAAAACTATTAAACGTTCCAGACTCATACACATATACACTCATGGCGGGCCTCTTTGTACTCGTTCAATTGTACAACAATTTTATTCGTACGTTTTTTGGTTCATTTTGGCTCTTTTTTTTTTTTGTGACTCTGGGCCATGTCTGCACAAATGTTGCATAGCAATTGCTTTGTGTGTTCAATTTTTGGCATCACAACAAACAAGTGCACACTCACACACACACAGCCGAGCAGACGCCCACATAGACACTCACACAGCACACACAGCTCACACACATTCTCTCAGTTGGACAGCAACAATGGGCAGTCAAACAAATGAACAAGAGCGCACAAATTTTGCAGCTGTCAGTAGCACAAGCCAGGACACGAACCAGGCACAACAGGAGGCACAAAGCGAAATTTTTTATTTCCAAAAAAAAAAAAGAAAGAAAGAAAAACGAAACCCAAAATTGTGGCTTAAAATAATTTTTTTTTTTTGTTCGTCTTATTTTTTTATTTTAGTTTTCTGAGAAATGCAATGGCCGGCAGCCAAAATGGGGGACGAAGCAATCGTTTTTGTCCGAGTGGGCGTGGTCGCAAATTGTTAAATGCTTAGATGTCTGCAAAGAATTTGTCGCCAAGAGGCGTTCGGAATGGATTTTCCATTTCCAGCTGCCGTCACGTATGGCCGATGGCAGCCCCCGAAAGTATGCACCACAAAAAGCGGGGTTCTTCCACGCGAATAGATGTTGATAAATGTTTTTAGTTGGCTCACTTCACTCCAGTCCATTCCACTCCTTCCGGGTTATATGAAAAATGGGTTATTGATAAATGGCATATTGTTTTAGTTACCGACTAGTTTTTTTTTCAAGTCTACCGAACAAATTATGACGAATGCCAAGCATTTATTTTGCCATTCTTCGGATAGTTCCGTGTTTTCATGGCAAAGAGTTTGATGAGTTTGTTAAAAAAAAATAATATTAAGCCATCAATTTGCTACTATGATTGTGACTAATGTTAAAAATAGAAGGTTAAGCCTTAAAAATATATTTAAATATATCTAAAAAATTAATAAAAGCTTTTTTAAATTTTTAATTGAAAAAAAGAGGACTTAAAGTGCTAGAAATGCAAAATAATAAAATCAAATATTAAAGAGATCAAACAGTATCATTTGAATAATTATATAATTCCTGTTAGAAACAAAATCTTTAATAATATTAAACAGTCTTAAAGCCAAAAGAACTATCCTGGCAGCTTTGTATTTAACCCCAAGGACCCCTCTTACTGGCACTATTCGAGCAGCTTAGGCAAATCTAATTACGCTTGCAATAAGCAGCTAATAAACCTCTAAGCAGCAATTAAAGACGACGACTGCTTAAAGGCGCTGAGCTCTGTTGCCGCATTAAACGCACCCGCAGATATATGGCCACGTTATCCTTTGTTGCTATTGCCGGCAACGCTCCTTTGGCCAGGGTCGCATTTAATTGTGCGCCATGTTCAACAGGCCATTGTACATGCGTATTAAATGTAATTAACTCATTATAAATGATAACGTGGTCGCAGGGAGTCGCATTCAGGTATGTCTCTATGTCTCAAGCCGCCAAGAAGGCATCCCGGATGCCATGGTCAGGACCTCTCTTTCCCAGCGCGGCGGCGGCTGTCACAGCTAATTTAGTCGGGCAGCCGGCAGAACGAACGTGTTGGGTTGCCACCGGTGCTACCGGGGGTAAATGCGAAATTATTACCGGAAAAGGACAATGAGACGCACTGGCTATTATGCAGTCAGCGGCCAAAACGGGACTAGAAATAGTGCTGCCAGCATTACAGGATAAAAATCGACAACAAAAATTGTTTGTAAAATAGAAATACAAAGACAGTAACATATGTAAATTCCAATGATATATATTTAAATTTATATATTAGGATGAAATAACATTTATTTATTAAATACAATAAGTAGTATTTAATTATATATTTATTTATATATGTATATGTACATATATCCAAACCCTCTAAACAAATTTTCAATTTATAATAAATTCTTTTACTATAATTAATATTTAATAGAGTCCGTAATTATAGACAAAAGCTTCAAAAAATGAGTATAAATATATTTGAATTCCTTAAAGCTTTACACTTACATATTTTTAAATTAATTATTTAATTTCATTATTTTTTTATTTTGTTCTATTAGGAATATTTATAATTTTCATTTTCAAAAGTACAACTCTAACTGAAAATGGACAAGTTGGTAGCACTATGTCCTCTCCCAGACCTCTCCGAAAGCAGGTAATAAAAACTCTTTTATGCGCTCGAGTGGGCCACTCCCTGTGATATTTGGCTCCTTGCATTCGTTGGCTCTTGGTTTATTTTATAGTTTGTCTCTCGCCTTATTTTCACACTCCTGCCACCTCGAGTCAGCCTTTTAATTATGTAACACGCTCCGACACAGGAGTGTTGCCTTACGCACCTCGGCAAGGAGGGTAGGAGGTGGATTTCCCATCTGGTCTAGGGGCATTTTCCGCATTTCCGCATTGCCGCTGGCCAGTTGCGTGTGCTCCACGTGTGGCCTTAATTCAGATAAAGCGAAATTGCTGATAAGTTTAATTGGTTAAATGGTGACAAAACATTCTCATTTATTTGCACCTGCGAAGGAATTGGATATTTTATATAACTAGCTTTTAGAGATTCTTTTTAAAGAATATTTTTGAATCTTTAATTAAAAATCATGAACAATTATAATAAATATGTATATAAAATACCTACCATCTTCTATTATACCCTTCATATATATTAATGATCAGCTTCAACAGCCGAGTCGATCCAGCCATGTCTCTGGCTTGCCGAAGTTAGCTTCCTTTCTTGTTTCCTTACCTACACTTTTCCTTAAAGCTCTTGAAAACGCAATTCAAACTTTAAGGCAATTACAGATAAGTTTAATTGGCAAAGTGCTTTGCATAAATGGTGACAAAGCACTTTCATTTTTCTCAAGCAAATCATTTGCGATTTCCTTCGTTAAAGCCCGCAACTCTGCGGGTGTTCAACTTTAAGCAATAAAAAATCTTGAAAAATTCAATTTAAATCTTGAAACGAGCGCAGAGCCAAGGGAGAAGACTAACTGCCAACATTTACCATCAATAGCCGCATTTGCTTATATCAAGTGAAAACTTTCTTATCGGCGGCACAGCGGCAACTTCAATGACAAATTGAGACAGCGATGTGCAGCTGAGGGGCGCAAGAAGAGCCAAAAGTTGGCTAACACACTCGCACTCGCACTCACACTGATATAGATTGGCTTGTCGCTGTGACAACTTGCCACTTTGAGCACGTAAATTTTTGTCGTCTCTCTTGCCTTTTGAATTGATAAGAAAATTCATAAAATTTCCTGCAATGGCAGCCAAGGAAAGAAAGATTGGAAAGAGGAAAACGAGGGGTTGGTGCCCGGAGGCAGAAAACGCAAAACGCAATCCAACTCAAGTGTGTCAGCAGCCGTGAAAGTGGCATTTGAGCCGGGCTGCAAACTTTTGCTGCCAACTTGCTAATCTAATGAACAATTGTGGCTGCAGGCCACCTTTAACACCTCCATGCCCCGAGGACGACCTCTGGCTGGCACCTGTGCTCTGCTCCCCAACTTTCCCGCACTGCAAATGCAGGAGATTAAAACGAAAATTAAGCTTCCATTCGGAATGTCAAACGAGTGCGTTTTTCTTTGGCATTCCTAATTGAATTTGCCGTCAACGGTTTCGGCAGGAATTTAATGCAATTCTTTGAGTTTTTTAAATTGCAAGCAAACTTTGCCGACGTCGACGAGTTCAAACAAGCTAACTTAATTGTCATAATTTGTGTTTACAAGCTTGACGAACTGGCTAAAAAAAGTACATTAAAGAAAAGAAAATAGAAAAAAAAACAGAAATGGAAAAGGCTGAAAAAAATAAGAAGTAGCAGGAAGAGAAAGCCAGGCTGAAAGGATGCGAAGGCGGGCATATGTGGCCAGCTGGCTGAGCAAAGTTTTCTGCTCAAAACAAACTAACAAAAGGCCAAAGCAAATAGAACAGAAGCGGCAGCCAGCAACAAGGATTGTGCTGCGGCAGGCGAAAGCCGAACCCATAACGAAGCCGGCCAAAAGGAAAAAAGGGCTAGCTAAAGCCGGTGCTCATCCTTGGGATTTTTAATACGCTGCAATCTAAATTCTGACATTTTTTGTTAAAAAAAAATTGATCTGAAAATAGGGGATCTAAGGATGTAACATATATCAAAAGGAGATGACCAATATAATATTATATATCTATGAAAAAATACCGCTCAATATCATATAGGAGAGTTATTTATCCTTTTTTGCCACAATTTCCCAGAAAAAATTGGTCTGATATATCAAACAGAAGATCAATAAATTAAAATATCGATTTTTACATCGAATTTAAGGGAAAATATTGATACAGTACCTATATATCCAAATTTTCGGCTATCCCTAATGTAATCCTTACGATCTACAACTACAAGTGACAAGATTTACAAGCATATGGTTTATGCTTAAGGTATTAAATTATAAACACGTTAACAGAATTTTTAAATGATAAATATTTTAAGTTTATTAACATTTACACACAATATATATTTTCAATAAATGGTAAATTCTAGCTTTAAACTCCTGACAAGCCCATCGACAGCTGGGTAAGAAAACATTATCTCCCCAAGAATCACAAAGAATATAGGAAAGTCCTGAGCTAAAATTGGACACTTAATGCTGGGTGGAAGGAAGACGACGGCAAAAGACAAATAAAGACTAAGCAAATAAAATCTAATAAAACCAAGGACACAAAAACTTGAGCCAAGCCGGCGAAAATGAGCTAAATGCTGCAAGGCGGGTGTGGAATGGGCGGGCGTGGGGAGCTGTTAGAGTGAGGCGAGAGAGCAAATGAAATAAAGTGCCAGAAGTATGTTTCATTAGCGGCAGCAGCAGCAGCAGCAAACCAGACAACAAACAAAGCTAAGGACAATGGTCGGCCAAGGACACATGCTCCAGTGGAGCTGCTTGATGAACTTCATCCAACAAACAAGCGGGGAAAAACAGCAAACTGCTGGGGATGGCAATGTGTATTTACACTCCAATTGGAGTGGTCTTTATTTTAAGGGGCTGCGAAATAAGAAGTAGTTAAGAACCTTTTCATTAAAGATAACGGAATGGTGAATATTTACTTTCAAAATTTAAAATATCAAATAATTAAATTCAATTAAATTCAATTCAATTAACAATGAATCTAATATGCTTTCCTGTGCATTATTTCACAAATTTCACCTCTATATCTTGTTTAAATTTAGGTTTAGGCAGAGATCGTTGCAAGCCTCTTGGAGTGCAAAAAAACCACAAGGCTCTTTTTCCTGGACGACTGGATAACATTTCTTAAGCTTTTCATCAAATGCCCAAGTGGAGTTCTGCTTACAGTTTTCTTTAATAACGTCACGTTTGCATAGAGCTTAAAAAATATTAATTATTTTCTAAAACTTCTTTTCTAAATTTAATAGCCTCACTTACTTTCATGGACTGAATCAGCCGAAGAATTCAAAATTAGCAGGCTGCTTATAAGAAAACTAATAGATTGACTTGAGATCTGCATTCTATACAGTCAACATTTAAAATGCCTTCAAAAATCGTTTGTAGATTCTTAAATGAATTAAACAGTTAATTATGTGTTTAATTCTAATTTTCACAGAAATTAAAAAATATAAAATTTGCATTTTATGTCTAGTAAACTCAAATATATACGACTAAAAAATACTCAGTCACTTAATAAATATTTTCAAGACAGCTGTTTCATTATATTTTGTGACTGTTAAATTGCAAATAGTAATAATTATTAGGTAGTTATAAAAATAATGTATAAAATATATGAGCGACAATAATTTATAAACTGTATGAATTCTGGAAAAACTTGCTTTCTCATTTACTTAAAACTTCACTATGATAATTAACCAAGACGGTCATGCACCATTTACACATAGACTTAAGTAAAAAAAAAATTAGTTAAATGGAAAAGGTGCTATAGCTAACAAGGTCTGTTCAGATTGAATTTAAAAAAAACCTGTAAAAATTAAACAATATGAAAGTACTTATAATTTCTTACCTACTATGGGTATGCATTAACGCAACCGTTAAAGAAGTAGAAGAAAGTAAATATAAAAATATAAAAACAAAGGCCAAGTCGTTCCATTAAATATATATACCTGTTTTTAATTATTTTTTTTTAGATATTTGCAATCAACCCTATATGGGACCCGTATGCCAAAAGATTGAAACTTTTTATTGGAGCGTCAAAGACAAAAAATGTAAGACCACCCAGTATTTAACTGAACCCTGCGGTTTTTTCTACAGTGAAAAAAGATGCAATTTTGTATGCGGAAATAGAAATTTGACCCTAGAAGATGTTGAAAAATATGTAAAAGAATTGCCATAGAAATACATATGTAAGAGCTTATATATTTATTTTCTTTTTAATTTTTACAGGGTCTTGTTACTGGGTTTATGTTTATCCTCTTTCCTTTTTTTTAAATAATTGGGTCTTCGTTTATATTCCAAAGAATTGAGGCAGAAGTCTTTGCAACCCTTTTCGCCATCGAAGAAACCGCAAGGTTCTTTATTTGCTGGCACAGGATAACATGTATCAGTCTGCTCATCGAAGCCCCAAGTGCTGTCTAGATAACAAGTTATTGAGCCGCCAGTTCGCTTACAAATGACTTTAAAAATTAAAAGTACATTTAATTAACACAATTATTATTTTCTTCAAGTATAAATTAAATACTTACTGTCGTACACTGGACTGTGGACATAGGCAAGGCAAACCGAAAAATATAATACGACTATGAGGATCGGAAACTTCATGCTGACTGCTAGCCAAATGGAAATTTTTCACACTAAACTAAATGCATAGCTTTCTTGGGTTTGTATTATTATTTCAGTACTTCTTTATTGCACTGCCAGCCTGCAGAGAGTAACTTATTTAGAAACAGAGTTTAGTCAGCCGCTGTGTTGGAAATAAACAGCTGTTTGAATCTTAAGTAGAAATTTGTGAGGCAAAAGCTATGGGCAACAGCGACAGTATACTTTCAGTATTACAGTATATTTTCCAAAGTATTTTACAATAAAGATACCAATTTATAGTTTAAGATAAAAGAAATTTTAGATGGTTTGTAGAAATATGTACTTTTGTCACTCAAAAGGGTGGAATGACCCGGAAATACATTGTACTTTAATGATTCTTCTAAACTAATAATATTTTAAAGAACAATACTTTTATCCTTAGTGCAACCAAAGAAAGAATTAATGTTTATATGAACTCTTTAAAAAAAATTAAATATTTGCTAAAAAAACAAATATCTTTTCAAAAAAAGCAAAGCCTTGGTTGTCTCTTGTTTTAAGGTTGTTGTTCGATGCGTGAAAATATATCTTTATGCACAACAATTCACATTGTCGAGCCATTGCCAACACAACAATAGCAATGTAATCTTATTGCCGACACGCAAAATTCGAAAATGGAACAATGGGAACCGAGGCGACGAAATAAATAAATAAAACTCAACGCGAATTGCCGCAAGTGCTCTCATAAATTTTAAGCGATTTTATAATGGTCGCTACTTCTAGTCGTCGCTTTGTGTTCGCTCTTCTGGCTGCCTGCGTTTTAATAACATTTTATATATGGACGTAACGCCGAGTCACGATTTTTCAATTATGCCAACTTTCGCCAGGCAATGAGAAATCATTTTTAAAATGAAATTAAAATTGCCAGGAATAGGGAAACTGTAAGGAGTAAAATTATCTTTAGAGTTCATTAAAAAGACAATTATTAGTGGGATAATCATAAAACCATAAACCCTGATGAAATCGCTTAATTGAATCAATTCATTGGCTAAATTTATTTGGGACAATCTCTACTCGAGCAAATAAACTGTCGAGCCCAAATCTCATTCAACGTACATCAAACCGTAACCTTTTACAGATCGGTTACAATTTTCCTCCTTGTTAATCTTCATTAATCAAAAGCATACATGCTCACAAAACTATAAACACATCTTGAATGGGCGATTAAAATGAACTTTTAGGGCTTAGCCAGAATAATGGGCTAGAGGGAGAGCGGGGAAAAACTAAAACTAGGCATAATTATGCAAGAGACATTGGGGATAATTTTGATAATAACTCAAGCAAACGAAACTTTCTGTGGGGAAGTTGGAGTGTGTGTGTGTGGGCTTATTATGAATGCTCGAATAAATTGCTGCTTATAATTTATGCTGTGGACTCGTAATTCGAAAATTATATGTGTGGCTTTAATTGGTCATTCAGTTGGACTGACATGTAGGCCATAAATAGAACCCTGGAACTCAGTTGATATTAACTAAAGGGTTTCGTCTTATTTTTCCATTTCATTAGCATTTAAAATGTTAAATGATTATTTGCTTATCGGATGATATCGCTTAGATTTGTTTTCATATTTAAGTGGTAATTTTAGTTAGTTAAAAACTTCATTGCCGCCAAAAGCTACTTATAGACTTATAAGTAAATTAAATATAATAATAGGTTATCCGATTTAAATGAATAAGGAGAGGAAAATTAAGAAAATTAATAAAGAGAACGCAAAAATAATATAATTTGTTTGGATTTCAATTTAAACTTAATTCTTTATGCTTTACTAAATGTATTCTGAAAACCACTACCATTAAATGTGTAACTAAAATGTAATATAATTGTAGTACCCTTAACCATTAAACCCTTAATTTGATTCATTAGAATAAATTGTTTTAATTGAGTCAATTAAATTAAAGGCGAGAACATGAACACATATGTACAACAAATGTAGCCTTAGTAATCGACCAACTAATAAATAGATGGCGAACCAAATGGAAATATATTAAAAATATAGTTTGAAATTTATAATTTACTCTAAATTAAATATGTGCTTTAAATTTTAAAGCTGCCAGAACTCCAATAATTATTGGCTTTGTTGTTAAAATATTTATACATTTTGCCAGTCAGAGGAACTCCCTCATTCTGATGAAAACACAAAAACCAAGCCTGCAGGACACTCATGCATGGAGACACACATACATGCTGGTATGACATGTTTTTACAGTTACGTAACAAACAACAACAGCAGCAGCAGCAGCAGGCAGCCCTGTTAAAGCCCAAAAGGCCGAAAAGGCTGCAGGCTGCAAATGTAGTGACAGTTAACATTAACACCAATACAAGCGTAAACATATGCTAAACCGGTCGTATGTGTGTGTGTGTTTTCAATGGCAGAGGCAGGACCTTCTAATTGGTCGCAAGTGCAACTGGGCTTCATGGTTGCCATTGCTCGTGTTTGGATGCTTTAGCTGCCAATTTTAATTGAATTCGAAAACATGTAGAAGAGGCACCGAGACACTGCTCTTAAAATATAATAAATATATAAATTTATATAATAATCTTAATTTAAAATATATTTTTTGCAAAAGAAATTTTTCTTGAACATTTTTGATTAAATTGAAAATTAATTATAACTTTCTCTAGTGAAAACTTATCTTAAAACTAATATTTTAGGTGATTTTGCATGTATATTTTATTACCTTATGCTTATTGGTATAAGATAATTTTTAACAATTATAAATAAGACTATAAATAAGTAATAAATATAATAGAAGAAGAAATACATTTGTAACAATAAAAAAAAATAAATAAATGCTTCTAGTTATCTTGTAAATTAAAAGAAACTTAAATTTTAATAATTCCCACTTCCTTTCAGCGCTCTGAATATTGTAATATGTATTTTATTATAATTCTTTTAATAAAATTAATTTATTATAATTATCATTTAGTAGATAAGCTTGCTGTGCACAGCAAAACCAACATAAACAGGAACACAACTATTCCAGTATGCAAACACACTTCAGCGAGCATCCTGTTTTCGGCCTACACACCATCCCCTCACACACACCCGCAGTCTATGCCACAATGTCACTCAAGCAGGTACTAAAGTTAATTACCGCAATTTCCGTGGAAAATTGTTTTATGCATTGACAGCGTGTGGGTCGAACCATGGATTTTCCATGTGTTTTTCCCAACGAGAATGTATGTTTGTAGGTATGTAGGGATGGGGCATGCCACGCGCTTATTTTATTAAGTGCCGCTATTTTTCGGTTACAGCTACTTTTATGGCCCCTGCACATGCGTAGGTGTGAGTGCATTCCAGACTCCATTACTCCCTTACTCTCCATTTTCCAAATTCCATAACAATATGAGAAGGTTTTCCGGCTTTGTTGTTTTCGTTGGGGCTGCTTTGGAAAAGTCCTATAAAAGGTAACAACTGAATTAGAGACTATTCTGTTTTTGAAGGTTTTTAAATTATTTGTTCGAATGAATTAGTTTGATTTTATAAACTAATTTACAATTGAATAAATTCCCTAATTTAGTATCTGACTTAAACTGCGTTAATATTTAGAGTTGTTAAGAACTTACTAAATTTAATAATTATAAAATAAGTCGTAAGTTCATGAAAAAAACACAGACACTAAACCTTCTAAAACCAGTTTAAAAAACTTATCTAGGACACCAGTTTTGGAGGCTCTCCATTCAAAGTTCATTGAACCTTTACAATGCACCGCAGATTCTTTCATCCGCCTGAGAAATCATATTCAAAAGCTGCCCTAAGAGCATCCAACCTGCGGCTTTTCACTCGATTTCACTGCTACGACTGTTTTTGTTTTATTTGCCGCTGTTTAGTTAATGGTTTAGCGTGTTACCCGGCGCACTGTGGCAACAATTCTTGTTTATGCGCCGCAAACATTTTTTACCGCTCTCCTCCGCGCCGGCCCCGGGTCCATGTCCTTCCTTGCCCACGGCTGCTGATGGCATTAAATTTTATTTCACTCAAAACCGCGCACCCATAGAATTGTTTGTGGGTGTGTAACCCCCTCTGTATGTACATATATACGGTGTGTTGCCATGGCCAACATTGTTAACTTTGACGAGGGACTGCTGACGGCTGCACATGCCGTTGTATTTAAATAAATTGCAGCCCCTTCGCCATTGCAATTGTGGCGCAAATTGCGCTAATTTTGCTGATTGTGTAGTTTCGTTTTTATTTGTGGGGCCTTTTTTTAGTTTTCTATGCCCCCTATTTTTTGTTGCTGTTGATAAGCTGCAAACTTTTATGGCATTCGGCGAAGCCAACTTTTGATAGATATTGGCCAGACAGCCATCAGAATGGATTATATGCAATTGAAACACAATTAAATTGTCAGTTTTTTATCAGGCGAAAGCCTGGTTGTTTGATTGAACGAGCAAAATTGAATTTGAAAACCTTAAAGGCTCGGCTGTATTTATCATATAAATTTAATTTTAAAGTTTGGACTTTAAACTCTTTCAAGCATTATATTATACTCGAACATGTCTAGTTTGGCCCTCAAAATTGTGAGCTTTTATTTTATTAATGCAACACCCTCCCAAAGACCAAGTCAAGTTGTATTTTTTCACTCTTCTTCCTAAATAAATGTTAGCTTCTGAGCATTTACTGTGATGTCATCCCCTAATATTGCACCCAAAATGTTGCAATATCTCGGCAGCAAGTTTTGCTCAAGCAAAGTTATCCCTGTCCATTCCTTCTCCCTTGTCCAGTTTGTGAATTCTCACGCCTTTTAACTCAAGTTCCCCGAGTAATTGACCTTCTTGGATGGAGGGATGTCAAGAGGGACTGGGGAAGAGGCAGCCGGCATTTGGAGCTTAGCAACTTTCACATCACTAAACCACTGAAAGTTGTTGACTTTATGCAACTTTTTCGTGGCCACAGACAACTACGTGAGGGTCTCTGCCAACACTTCAAGAGCCCCCTTCGAAAACTCCACCCACCACCCCTTAACACCACCCATTGGTCCGCCCTGCTGAAGGTTGACAAACAAGTTTGTTGTGCCTTGCATTTTTTGCACTCCAGCGACATTTCTTTTTGCACAAATATGTATAAACCCGATAAAGTGGGCGGGGCTGCCCAGTGCCCAAAACTGCTGGCGTCAGTTGCTTTTAACATACCAACACTCTCAAAGACTAGAGGCTTACGCACACACTGGGGAAAAAGGTGGCATAATGCAACGGAATATGGAGTTAATAAATTACTAAGATTATTACATTTGCTTCTCATCATTTAAAACTCCAGAGTTTATATAGTATGTATGATATTTAATTTAAGGTTGAATTATTGGGGTCCATTTGATATTTTTCCCAATAAGTTCTTCTAGTTCATTTGATATATTTTATTACAAGTTAAGGTCCTTCCTCTGCAACTACTTTGAAATACTAAAATAAAGTATATATCCTTAACATCTAAACTGATCACTAATTAGAACCTTAAGTTTTCTCTGTGTAAAAATATATACCGAGACATGCTCTCACATACCTTTGTGTACATGGCCAACGACACGTGCTGCAATTGAATTTGTTCGAAAAACGCAATAGAAAACACCCACAGCAGCCGGACGGGAAGGAATAGAACGGAACACAAATGGCAGACGACTAGAAATTATTGTCCCCAAGGAGGACACGAATTTCTGATGATCCTTCGAATCAAAAAATGAAAATATTTTGTTAAAAAAAACAAACCACATAGAGTCATAACTATTTCTTCTGGTCAAATATGGCTAAGGTTGAACTTAAAACATCAAATTATTTCCTAAAATCAAAAATTGTAAACTAGCATATTCAATTTACATAGTTATTAAATATAATTTAATTTATTTAAATTTATATATAAATTAAATCTTAAAGTTATATGAAAATCACTGATTTAGAATAATTTTAATTTTATGTAATTTCTATTTTGTTTGGCTTTATTTAAGTATTTAAAATGAGTTCTGTTTAACTCGTAACTAATATTCACTTTCAGGCAAATGAAGCCTATTCTATATTCAGTATTGTTTCAATCATTACATTTAATTTTAAAAAATTATTATGTCCCATATTTGTCTCAAAATCTGTTGCACTAATTATAAAAAAAGTTAACATTTTAAAACTCCCTCTCAACTTTGTAGATTTTATTTACTTTTGTACTATTTGTACTTCACAAAATGTTCTTGTTTAAAGTCCCTTCAAGCCCTGAAATATTTCAAACTATTTTAAAGTGCCAATATGCCTCGTTCCCGTTGTGGTTACACCATTCACACACAGAGACACGAGGGCATGGAAGGCAAAAATACACAAACGCTGCAAATTCTTGTTGAAAAATCTAATGCCACTTGCCGGGCAGAGTGAGAGAGTGTGCGAGAGTGAGTGCCGGTGTGTGTGTGTGTGAAAAAGGGAGACACGTAACGCGCTGAAAATTCTGCAGTTTGTCGTCCTTGCACGCACGCATGCTTCCGCAGGAACAACATGGCAGAAGGCTTGTGGCAAGCACTTTTTGGTCATGTCCTCGAGTGAAGCTGTTTTTGGCCAGGTCACCGCCTTCGCAGAATCAGCTATTAATATGCCGTGAAAACTTTCACGTGGCCAGGACTGTCGGCAAGTGCATTTCATTAGCGTTTTTAACAACATAAAACTATTAATATTTAGTGCTGAGCGGCGGCTTCTGCCACCATAAACAAAACATAAGCAGTAAGGCGAAAGCAGAATCAGAAACAGAAGCAGAAGTGGTAGCAAAAGCAAAAGCAAAAACAGTTAAAGGAGCAGGCCAAGTCAACACCAACTTAGACAGAGCCGAAAACTTTTGGCTAAGCGAAAACTTTTGCCCGACTGCTGAAATTATTTTGAAATTAAGTTTCTCGTTGCCGTTGGCGTTGGCATTGCTTATTTATGGCTGGCATTGCGTATCGATCGATCTTGAACCACCGCCGGCAGCAACACAGAGCCCATTCAGGGCGAGTAACTTTTCCTTAAATGTAATTAAAAATGTCGTCGAACTTATTTACGAGTGTTGTTTGCATAGTTGCGCCAAGTTTTTCAACAGCCGAAAGTAGGCCGTCAACGAAAGGGGGGAGCAGCCGGACCGAAGCCCTTGGAGTTCCTTAAAAATCGCTGGATATAAAAATGCATTTAGCACATAGTTAAGCCGAAATCAAATTAAGTTTTTATGGTCATCGGATGATGCTGCTGCTGCTGCTGCTGCAGTTGCAGCTTAAGCGGGCTTCAGCTCAATGAATCGGAAGTAAACTGTTAATAAAAACTACTTTGAGTGCCCAGTAAAA
This sequence comes from Drosophila tsacasi, assembly GCA_018904565.1. Taxonomy (NCBI): domain Eukaryota; kingdom Metazoa; phylum Arthropoda; class Insecta; order Diptera; family Drosophilidae; genus Drosophila; species Drosophila tsacasi. The sequence goes on along the minus strand of JAEIHY010009250.1, from coordinate 32,275 downwards.
GTTTCTGGGGTGGGCGACATTATCCCTGAACTGCACTCGAAAAGTAAATATAGATTTTCTAAGTGAAGGAGCCATATCTAACACAGGTTATTTAATTTATTGGTTAATATACAAAAGAATCTTGTAAAGTTAAAACTTGCCTAAATCTATTTAATATATTCCCTATTTTTCTCCCCGTGCAGCGGCAAACAATCCCAAATCCTCAATTATCTTTCATGCTGATAAAATCCCCCCTCCGAAAAGATGAGAATCTCCTTTCACGTCAGTTGAGATGCAATATCAAGGATATGTTCCAAATCGAATACGCGTCGCTTGACATCTGTGTGGCATTAGATTTGAGGGGGTAAATCCACGGAAAGATTCTATTTGTTCGCCTTTCAATCACATTTTCAGATTTCCGACGTTCGTTGACCTTGAAAGCGGAAAAAATAGAACAGAAATGGAACCGAAATGGAACTCAAAGTTCCATCAAAGTTCTGCCAAAGCGTCCGTCATTCATGGCAACGTTCGCATTCATTGCAACTTCGTTCCGAAATTGCTTCTCAGCGTTTTACTCAACCAAAAAAACCGTTTTACTTTGCGGTCAAATGTAGCATGTACATATGCACCTCTCTCTGCTATGGCACCACCCCAGCACTTTTCCACCCATTTTCCAGGGTACCGTTGCTTCAGTCAGAACCAGGTCACGCCCACTAAACAAACGCTCTGCGGTATGCTGTGAAAAAAAAAGTTTGATAGTTCTTCTTGTTGTTTGAGGCTACCCAACTTCCAGCACCCCCCAGCAGATTTCACCCGGGTCCTCTGGCCCTCGGATCCGTTGCTACCCCCTTGTGTAATTTATGTGTGGTAAATAACATTTTTCCGTAGTTTACATACTCTTTGCCCAGCACAGGTTATTTCAATCAAGACTTCCTTTTTGTGATCTATAAAAAGTAGCTATTTGTATTTGCAATAATGTATTTACACTTAATCGGCTTTCATATATGAGGTAAATGTTAACTTTAGGTATGAAACATTTTACTAAATGAAAGGAATTTAATAGTAAATAATGTTTAGAAAATAGCTTAAAAGCTCTTAAGCTTGTGAGAAGTAACATTAACAAAATTAAGGCTAAGAAATATTTTAAGACCTTTATAGTCTTAAAATATTTCTTAGCAAAGAGTATTCCCATAATCGAGTATCAATGCCACAACTTTTCTCCCTTTTTTTGAACCCCACTCGTTTTGCGCGAGTTGCAGCTGTAGTTGTTGTAGTGGATTTTGACCTTGTGCGGAAATAAAACTGAAAATAATGGCAGTTAGCGCTAAATGGAAGCAAAGTTGCAGCCAGCATTAGCGCTGAAATGCTGATATGCGATATGATGAAATGAGGCAGAAGTTGGGGGAAAAGGCAGAGAGAGTTGTCAGGGTTAAAATGTGCGATAAAATTGGGGCTTATGTTGTGATAGTTTAATGAGTTGTAGAATAGCTAAGCTAAAGTGCAAAGCATATTAGGAAAAGCTAATAGTTTGCAACATTATACACAGGAGCTATAAACAAACTTTAAATTATTTAACAATTATTTCGTGACATATAAATAATATTTAATTTCTTTATATACACCATTTAAAGATCTTCTTGTGATTTAAAATAATTTACTCAAAAATCCTTGGGCCAAACCAACTGACAAGTTAATGAAAACTAAATTAACGAGATGAACTCTCAAAAGTAAGTGTAAGTAAAATCCTATAATCCGCTGTTACTTCCACTCTACATATACACCGACTGAAAACCAATCATTTAAATGGCCATTAGTGAATAATTTATAAACGTTACCATCTTCCTAACACTTTTTCCACAACAAATCCCGCTGCGAACCCTTTTCAAGTTCATTTGTTGTGCTGGCAACATAAAATGTTGTTAAAAACCGGCAAGCTGACAGCAATTAATATGCCATTTGGTGCATGTTTTTTATCCCGACCTCGTCCTCCCTCACTCACACACACACATGGGTCCAGTGTTCTGGGGGATCGGGTGATCTGGGGTCCTCTGTGGTTCCACTAATGTTGATTAAATGGCGTCGGAGTCACGCATGCAGGCGCAGATTGCACTCGTTGCGGTGGCCCTGAAAATCTCCCGGGATATCTGAATTTAACTACGTGGAGGCGCATATGGAAGCCATCACCATGGAGATGAGCTTGAGTTAGGAGCTGAAAAGGACTCGTTTAGATACTGCATGAAAGCTGCCTCAATCTAAGGGTTACAAAAAACTATACATTTAAATATACTCAAGATAACTAAGATATTACTACACTTTAATCATTTTTAAATAATTTTGTTGAGTATTTTAAAAGGTATATATTTAATTAAAGGCATTTAAATGCATATACAGACTGTTTTCTGAAAGCTTCTGGCATGCTTTATTCCCCAAAATAAATCTTTTCATAGTTTAAAGATTATTATTTTATTTTATTTTTGTTCTTATGATATAACTCTTTCTGTTGAAAAACCATTGAGAATATGCCACATTATACTTCAATTTTAAACAAATTTTACTAGTAGAAATTCTTTATTTTCCCCATTGAAGCTCTCTTCCCAAAAATAGATCAAAGTGTGTTGGTTTATTAAATTCTTATACATTCTTTCACTTTTCCCGCAACCAACAGAGTCCCTCTCTCGCTTTCCTAGTCTTTCGCTTAAGAATTACAATGAAAATGGTTGTGAAAAATGTTATAGCCAAATTCATGATACTCGTATGGTTTACCTTACCATCAGTTCCCCTCCTCCCCCCTGGCTATGATATAAGCTGTCCAGGCTCAGATGCCAGATGAGTCAGTGGCTAAGTTGGTAAGCATTTGTTATGCCCACACACACTCACACTCCCACTCAGACTCAAACTCACATTCACACTCACACTGACAGCAGGTCCTGGCTAAGGGGAGGCGAAGACACCGCGCACATTTTCTTTACAGCCATTTACCAGGCGATTTACGTAAATCTTTTATTTATACAGAGAACGTATAAGTTGCAATTTATCAAAATCTAAAATGTTTACCCGCACAAGTTATTCACTTGAAATCTCTACACTGCAGCGAGTATCCTTGTACTCCAGCATCCCTATATCCCTATATGTAGTTGTACATATGTGTGTATAGTATGCCAGATCCTAGACGTATTGTAGTTGGCTGCGTTACGTATACGCGATGTGTGCCAAAGCCAAAGGCGGTGGAACAACGTCCCACGAGTCTGATGCCAGGCAGCAGCTGAACAACAGGGCCATGCAAATGCTTATTTGTGTGAAGGGGTTCCTATAAATATGTATGTGCACTACAACACGGTTAAAAATCAGTTGGAAAGTTAGGGGTTTTCATTTGAAAGTCAAGAAGAAATAGAGGAAACCCCTATTGAAGAGGTTCATTTATGTTAAAGTAATGATTTATTTGTTATATTGTTTTTGTATATTTATATTTACTTAAAGCTTTATTGCCTAGTTCTAAAATTACTATTCGAAGTGGAGTAATAAGATCTGTAAAAATATATGCATCCAGTTTTTAATATGACTTTCCTCCAAGAGTAAGACTTAGCTATCAGATTCTTAAAGGTTTCCTAATTCTTCTAATACTAAAATTGTATATAAACATTTTATATATTTTATATATCTATAACCATTCTTTCTCTCAGTGACCCTGTTTGAGTGTGTATTATTTTGTGTTTTGCGCGCACAAATTGTCTTGTGACAGACAGTGAAAACTACAGAAGCGGCGCCGGGGATTTTGTGGCTACCTCCTTTCGAAGCCCACACCAACGAACCCTTCCCTGCCTCCCGCCTCATGCGGCCCCTTTGGGCATGGTTTTAGTCAATTTGCGGTTGGTGGCAGTGCAATGTGTTCTGCATTCGCATATAGTATATGTAGGGATGTGTATCGCACAAATACTGCTCACTAAAAGTAGTTTATTTCCATCTTATCTCTTAAAGCCAATAATACGCTCGCAAGCTCACTTAAATGTGCTGCCACGTTATTATTTTTTTTTCTCTTTGTTCTGTTGCTAAATGCACACTGTTCGTGGGTGTGTGGGAAAATCCAACGTAGAAGTATTTTGTTAAACCATTTACGTATACACATGTGTCTTTAGTATTTTTACCGAGCCAACAAAAGATAAAGAGAAATAAATTGCAAATATATGGTTGAAGAATTTCATTCAATATAAATTAAATATTGAATTCTATTGAAATTCTAAAAGGAAGTTATTGTTTGGCAGACGTAGCTCCAGGAATCAAAACCTTATTGTATATCGTAAATCGTAAATCGTAGGTATATATTGCACATTGATATATTTATTTGCATTCATTTTATTTTTCACTTCTATTTTCCAAAGAATTACACCAAACAAATAAAGCTGTCGTAATGACTTTAAATACAATCGCATAACAATTTATTCATTAGCTGGATTTTTTTTTGGTTTTATATTTTACTTTCAATAAAACAAATAGAAAAAGGAAATATTTGTCATAAAAAACTATTCAGTTTACTTAAAATAACATCAATTCATGATTAATGCTTACCATTTTTTTCCGAGTTTCCATATTCACACGCTTTTAAATGTCCTTACACAAATATCAATGAGTATTTTTTGTGTATTAGTCTGAATTCTTTCACTGGCAATTACACATAATAAATTTATATACTAAGGGCATTAAATAATTGGATATAAAATCGGACTTGATCTTGTTTCATTTTTCTTTTTTCTCCCAAAATGTCAAGCGTGGGTTTTTTCAAATGAAAACAAAAGTCCACTGCCAATGGCAAAAGGGCAAACGCATCCGCTTACCTGTTTCAAACGGATGTCTGGTCATTCCCGGAAATCCTAGCCAACTTAAAGGCCATCTCAAATATTTATTTATTTTTTTAGAGGTGTGAGGACCAACGAATTTTCTAAGATTACAAATGTTGGGTTGGTTGGACAATGTATTTGATTCTTGGGTTTGGTCAGGCATCAGCTGTTCTCAGTAGGAGCTGCAAACCTAAATTCAAGCAGCTTTGCTCGGAGAGCTTTTACTCTCAAAATAATTGTATAATGACTCTGGGAAAATATTTGGCTTAAAAAAAGAGAGCGAGAGCTTTTTAAGGCTAAGCCGACTAAGTATAAGAGTTTTTAATTATACTACGATTTGGGTTCAGCAGTGGGAAGTTTTATAGTGGGAACAGTTTGGTTACATTCTTGTTCTAAGTACTCTTGAGTTGAGAGGAATATATAATGGTCAGTCAACCAAATAAAAATATCAAACAATAGATAAGCAAAGGGATTGTTAGAATTGTTCAGTTTATTTGTATATTATGGCATGATTTTTGTAGTTCTAACCCATAAACCCATAGAAAGTTATTAAATAAATACACACAGCTACTTTGAAAAAATTTATTTATTTGTGACAACGATAAATGGATTCCGCTTTATTCAGGCCAATACAAAATATGAAAAGCATATAAAAACAAATATATACACCTGCATAAATACCATTTTAAAATACAATAATTTCTGCCCAAATATCATCAACGATACACTTAATTATTTTCACGCACTGATCCAAAATAAGAGTTATATGCCACACAAAATTCATATATACAGCCATTCACCGTATATTAATATCAATTAAATCCATTTCCGTTCTTGCTGAATATTCCTAGAATAAATTATTTGCCAAAAATGATAATTATTCAATAGGGAAAAACAAATTCCATTTGGGGGGATAATAATTATACACACGGCCACGGAAAATGTGTTAACAAACTAAATAACATTTAAGTCCGCCTAAAAGTGTACATCAGAAAATAATTTGGCATCTATTAGAGGATGCATTTTTCCACAACACGCTTATTATCATAAATGCAATAAATGTAATTTGCTAATGCCAAAATTCCCAAACGTTTCTAATTAAACGTTTTGAAGGTTAAAGCCTTTTGCAGCAATTAAACGTAAATGGAATGCATATGTGATCTGAGCTTATTGGGTAAAAAAAAGAAAGAACACACTGACACACAAGTATAACATACTTTTAGGCGCGATTTAGAAATATAATAGTATATACCGGTTAATAATAAGAAAAGCAAGTTAAATTGGAATACAAGTAAGAGTATACCCCCATTTCAAACAACAAACAATGGGTAAAATTAAAATTAGAAATACGCTTGGCATACCGTAACTGGGCTAAACCGCGGCCACAAAAATAAGCAGCTCAACGGGCGGTAAGTCGACAAACTGTGATAGTTAAAAAATAATTATAAAGCTCATTTGACAAAGCAAGGGGGGCAATTTTCGGGGCTAACTGGCACAGACACCGGCACGAATATAAATAGAAAATTGCACCCACACAGCGAGCGGAGAAACACACGTAATCAGCATCTAATAACTAAAATCCAAATTAGCTAATTCAGAAATCAACACGCACAATTGACAAATTATGCCGCAGCAACATTTCCGGCCAATTGGCTGCGTGAGAGAGCAGATCGATGGGTTCCTGGTCCAGGACCTATATACACAAGTACACACATATATATTTTGGGGGGTGACTCGGATATTTCGGAGGGCACGTGCGGAAATATTGTCAAATTATTGGCAATACACTGTTGTAGTTGTTGGAACTGTAAATTGCCTCGTCTGTTGCTGAGTTATTCATTAAGTGGCATTATTCGCAGACATTTTCCACTCATAAATAAGAGCCGCAAACTGCCACCGATTTAAACTCGATGAGCAGGAAGCAGGTGAGGAGTACAACGCCCTCCGTTGCCATCTGACATTTCCACCTCATTTACAGTTCAAACACGTCGCATGCATTAACCCCAGGCTGCCTGGTTAAGTGCGCGACGCTGTTGATGCGACTGCTGCTGGTGGTGCCGCCTCTGCCTCTGCCTCTGCCTCACTCGGCTTCTAATTATTAACTAATAACATCAAATTGATTTGCAACAACATCCAGATCATGGGGCCCACATGGCTCACTCGCTTCGGTACCCTTGCACTGGGAAAAAAAAACATATAAAATGATTTTAGCTGCTAATTTGTTGAAAAAACCTGTCGAGATAAATTTGTATTCCTTGGAAAATATTATGTATACCTTTATTTATTCAAAGGTATTCAATAGAATTGATATAGAATAATTTTTAATTTATCTCAATCAAATATTGCTGTTAAAGTTATAATTTCTCTTTTTCAGTTATATGTATGTAAATATTTTATTAATTCTTTCAAGTTTGACTGAAAGTTTTTTTATATAATTATTCTCTGCATTTTGTACACTTTCTTTTTAAATTTTAAAAACGTTTTCCGTGCATTAAACGAACTATTTCTCACATTATCTTATAGCTTATGGTGCTTCGGGACAAGATAACTTTGATGTTTCAACTATAGTGACAATATATTCCCTCTTTAATATAGTTTCAATATATTTGATCAGTGAGAGTAAAGGTATATGTTATAGAATATTTTAAACTTTAATCATAAATTGCTCTTATTCTCTTAAGTGATATACAAATATCTTTTTAATTTAGTAATTAATTCTAACATATAGTATTCAGAATTATTTTCTATTTTTACAAATATTTTCCCCGCATAAAACATATTATTTTCCCCTTTAGATCATAGCTTATAGTTTTCGAAAATAAAAGAAATCCAATTTCCCAATCCTAGTGACAATATATTTAATTTTTCGCCGTGTCGCCTCGCTTCATTTGGTTTCATTTCGGTTGGTTTCGTTCCATGTACTATAATTAACATGCATTCCACATGATTGCCCCGCTGGCGCATAAATCTCTAGCACTCTCTATAACCAGACCCACTTGCCCCTAAGCAAGCCCTAAGCACCTAAAACCCCTAAAACCCCTGGTAGCAGCCCTTCGACTATAGCAAGTGGAGGCAGCAATCAGTTTTAAGCAGAGTCTAGACTCAAGGCCCAAGGAGGAAATTAACATTGTAACATAAAACGTGGCCCAAACTGGCCATTGAACGGGCACTTAACTTTCTGCCAACTAACCGGCGGAAACAGAAAGCCGAGCGGACGGGACAAGCGGACAGCAGGATAGGCAGACTGCCGGACGGACGGCGCTCTAATGCACGATGATAGATGGCATACGATACGTTTCAGCATTTGTCAGCTTGTCTTCGGCGAAGCGCAACACAAAGCCAACGCCCATTGCCCCCTGAGAATCTTGGAGGGGCGTTGGGAGAAAGGCGGCAGGGCGTGGTCGTGGGCGACAGCGAAACGAAAAACCATTTTCACGCTCACGCGAATGCTTGTAGCAAGTTTTCGTTCCTTCCGCTTTGGTTTTCTTGTTTTTTTTTTATCTGCTACTGCCACAACTATCAACTGACTCACACCTGGCAATCCACCAAGTTGCTCGTCTCGCCTCAACTGGCCACTTTCTTGGCCGCAGAGATAAGCACCAGCACGACCGCTCAAAAGGCGTTCTGCATTTTCTTTTCGAACTTGAAACTATACTACTTGATACCTCTTTGGGGGAAATTCTCAAATTCCTAAAGAAAATTAGGGAAAATAAAGAAGAAAGATGGGAAAAGAATAAAACCTAGTAAAGATTTAACATAATAAAAAAATGTAATTGCCAAAAGGCCATAACCTATTTCAATACAAAGCAAAATTATATTACATTTTCCTAAATTATTACAATTACAGGGTAGCACCCAAGAGGGAACCTTCCCGCTGAGTGGAGACTGAGAAACACCGTCATCATCAGCGCCACCTTTTCAGCCTTCAGAAGTCTCACGTCGCGCGGCATAATTTATGTGGCGCTGTCTGCGCCGGAAATGGGTTAATTTGCTATGATTTAAGCGTAAAATTATTGAATTATTGGCGCTCAAGATTTAGTGGCGTTTTTCGCGCTTCGTTTAAGCCCCCAAACTAGGTGCAGCATGAAGTCCAGACAGCAAAAAAATGTATATAATAGAGACGCCCAAACACATTTCGTGCTCTGATGTTTATGGGGCGTATGAGTAATCCTTTGTGCATGTGACGTGCTAGATAGTTTGCCCATCCCATAAAATGCATTTAGAAAATTGCTGATATTTCTCTGCCACAAAATAATGGGTCCTGGGTTTAGCTTAGCTTTGAAGGGAAAACCCAAAAATGGCATGACCCGAGGGCATTCGACTTGAAATCATTAAAATGTGGTTTAATTGACAGGTTTGCGGGCAATCTGTGGAATGCAATGACTCAATATTCATACGATTTTCTTTAAATTAAATTTCCTTTGGCTGGCCAAAGATATTTGAACTTAAAAAGCAGCTTACTAAATATTTTAGTGGTTATTAAAAACTCAACGAACTCTGGTCTATTGAATGTGCACAAGTTTTAGCAGATTATGGCACATTTAAATGAATTATTTACAAGCTTAGGACTTCGTTAAAATGTTATTGCATATTTTACTTTCATTTATTGCGAGAACTGATTTAGGTTATGTTTTAAACAGCAAACTGTGCACAGACTAACTGAAAATAAATGCAAAGAAAGCCCTGGCTCTGGCCTAAAGCCTCCTCGGAGGCACTTCGCTTTTGTTGATGCATTTTGCATGCAAAAAAATATGCAAAACTCTGAAGTAAGCTTTTAGAAAATTACAAGTCCAGAACTTGATAAGGATTTGTCTGTGCACAAACACAACAACACTCTAAGGAATGTACATATACTTTCTTGCATTATATTTATGGGCCATGGGCAGAAATTTTCGTGCGCTTTAGTTTTTGGCATTCGCAATGAAGATAAACGACATGCAACGAAAAAAATGTCGCCAAATTTAAAGTGCAATAAATCAGGCGGCCAGTGGAGACGTCGAGAGCGAAGTCTGGTCGTCCGCCACTTTTTAGTTGACAAGTCTCGAGCGGAAGTTGCACCATTTTGCGCTGCGTGACGGCTTCCGGCATGAAGTCTGAACCATAACTATCCAAGTAGACATATTTTAGGCTTCACTCTTGAGACTTTCTAGAAAGATTTACGGGTAAAAGGCAATTAGCAATTAGGAAAATAACAAAATTAAATGGGGAAAGGTGATTTTTTATTTTAAAAACCATAAAAACATGAAAAAATGTATAAGTAGACCCTTAAACAGTTTCCTTAAAAGAAAATTAAATGCGTATAGTATAGTATATGTTTATTCAATTCAAAACAAGGTTTAACTTTTTAAACCAAAGCCCTTAAAGGATGAGCATTTGAATCCGCATCTGTATCCTGTTTTTGTCGCAATTTCCTGAGGACTTCTTTGTACTTCTTATGGCTTTTTACGACGGCCATCATTGGCGTGTCGTAAAATGCGAGTGACGACACTCCCGGCACATGGCGTCAAATATTTCATAAGCTCGTGCCGGAATTTTTTACATGCCCCGCATGATGAGAAGCAGTGTCGCCGCCAGCTGTGGGGGTTGTAAACACATGATTCAAGTGTGCTGTAGGTGTTGTTTATCGGATGGCTACCAGCTAGCAGCAGGTACTTGGGTTAATTATTGGGCATCCCAGAGAGGTGCATTATCCAACAGAAAGACAATCACCATAGACCGGACAATCGAAAATAGCTCACGGACAATTGATGGACACACCCGCTGTGTCGCAGAAGGACATCATGTGCGGCAAAAGCGAATTCAGAAGGGGGTTCTTTGCTATTTAACAAAGGGGTGAGCGTTAGGTATTATCGCCATTCATCATATAATCGTCACGCTTTATGCGTATGTGCCTCCGGAAAGTATGCTAAAAATGTCTACAGTCACAGCGGGCGGGAAATTGAATGCACTTGAAAAATTAAGGGTGCATAGGGGTGTATTTCTGTTTTTTGTATTGAAAAAATACTTATTAAATTTTTGAATTTGGTTATATTTATATATTTCTTTCTGTTAAACTTTATATGCTATGAAATTTAAAGAATTTGTAAGTAATAAAATATTATTTAACAAATTCCTTATATTTTTATGGTTTATCAATTTCAAAGGAATATATAAAGTTCATTTCAAACAATTCATTTTACGGCTCAACCTTAAGATATTATTTAAATGATTTACAATGACATTTCTGACATTTTGCATTTATATTGAATTTTATTAATTAAATTCTTTTGGTGGAATTGTAATTCTTTTTGTGCAACTCTCAAACAGGACAACCCTATATTGCTTTGTGTGTTTGTCTGCAGTCGATGTCAGCAACAGGCATCTTGTTTTCCATTGCAGCAGCCAAAGCAATAGCAATAGCAACAACAACAAAAACTATGGCAACGACAACAACACCAGAGGCCATTCATTATGCGTGAAACATCGGGGGAAAACCGCAAAAACCGAACGAGAACTTCATCAATGCGGTTTTTCGCATGCATTGCCTGAGCTCTCGATTTGATTCGTTGGCAATTCGGCTTTGCCAGAAATTTTGTAATCACGCACGCATATACATATAGATTTCGCTTTGCCATCGAACAATCCTCAAATTTATGACCAGCTTAAATATAAAATGCAGCTGCAAGTCAAATACGGAAAACTGCACAATCTATTTTTTATATATCCCAAAATAGAGCATTTGTCGTACCAAAAAAAAAAGCACTAGAAATAGAGTACTAGAGCAATCCGGTCGCTGCATCAACTAATCCATTTTGGCCAGCTAATGACATTACTTAAGTTATTATTTTCAATGCTGAAATGTTATGCTCTCGCCCAAGGACAAACTGTGCAACCGGCAGCCAGAGCAGCTACGAATGCTACAGCGCCAACAAATTCGAGTGAAAGAGCGAAATTTTTGCTTCTTTTAACTTACAGTTGCAGTTGCCTCCACGCTGCACTTGCTTGAGTTCCCTTGGTACCCTGGATTGGTAGCTTTGCGGTGGGTATATCGGTGTTGATGTTTAGAGTTATACTTTACTAAACTACTTATGTTAAATTTAATAATATATTTGTTAAAATTTTTACAATAGTCTTTGATAAAAAGAGCTTCTATTATTAATGCTTTGACATCTGTGCCCTAATTCCTGCATTTCTTTTAGGTTCAAGGCAGGGTTGCCCAAGTATGGGCTTAGAGAACCTTAAGCCACTCGTTTATCTTCGGTAAACTTTGGCAAACTTCGTTCATTTCCGGTTAAAAAAATCCGGTGAAAAGAACAGTTTTGTTATAATCTTTTGATGCAATTATTTTATACACCTTAATTTGTAAAGTTGCATATAAATTTGACTTAATAAAAAGTCTTTAATTGTGAATCGGTGTAAAATGCGGGAAACCCCTAAGTCGACACCTGGATTTTCTTTCGATTTTGCTTTCACTAGTGTGAGTGTGAGTGAGTAAGTTTCCGCGAAGCGCATTTCATGTAATGGACTTTAATGGAATTACAGTTTTATATACATTCTGTAGACCTTTGTACACACTAACACTTAAATACCAGATATATATATACAATATATATATATATATTGTTTGTGTATGTGTTCGAGTGCATGGCATAAGCACGAAAAGGGCGCTCGTATTTAGTTACAAAGTTTACTCGAGCTTGGGCTATTATATTATTTTTAAGTGCCAACCATGTGCGCACTTAGCAACACCGGAAGCAACTGCCAAAGCGGCTGCTTCAGCTTCTTTGGCTGCTTCTTGCCACATTTTCTTCTTCTGCTACTGCTTACTTATTTTTTCTGTTCGCCAAGCAATTTGGCTAAAATGCAACCGAGCCAGGCTTCGGGGTCGAGGTCCAGCTATTGACACTTTGAAGCTCCATTCGAGTGGCATAAATCAATGGCCAGCCAATGGCGAGCACGTAAAATATTTCACAACTCTCCTTGAGGTCAGCACGTGCCACTTGGCCACGCTTAATCTTCGTTAGTTTTGGCACTTTTCTCGGGCTTTGCATGCCAAGCAAACACGTTGCTGCACCACCCACACTAAACACACTAAGCAACCAACCACCCATCAACCCACTAACACACACTCCTGTGTGTGGCTGCAAGCCAAACTCATCAAAACTGGGCGACAGCACCTCCTGTGGCCAGCGTCTTGACACCGGCTTGGCTCCAGCTGAACCCCGGGAAAAGGCAGGGAAAATATTTTGAGAAGGAAATGAGTTTGCGGTACGGAATCATTTTTGCATCCTTCATGCTTTCGGTTGGGAAATGCCAAGAAAGAAAATTATGTGAAACACATACGCTCAGAAATCTTTGGATATTTGTAAATTAAATTAATGCTTTAGTTTGTGAAGGATTTTCAGCTTAAGGTAGAGCTAATAAATACAAATAAGTAGTAGTATATTTTAAGAGCTCTACAAAGATAAACCTTTGTTAATCTCACCACAGAAATAATTAATGAATATGTATAGTGCTCTCTGCCTTGCCTCTCGCCGCACTGAAAAACTTCATGTATATCCATAACCCCCGATGGGGTTCCACAAAATCAGGGCTATTTTATTCATATTTTATGGGATCCAGCTCCGATTGCGTGTGCGTAATTTGAATGTATGTAACTGCTGCTGTCAGCGCGAAAAAGCCAAACGGGCTCTGTTTAAAATGCAACAGCGGGGAAAAAATCAGCGAGGGGCTGTGGAACAGGGGTCGTTCCATGTTCGGCGATGTATGTTTGCCCCGCACAAAAGTTGCATGCGTCGTGATGTCTGCATTTTTTTTTTCTTCTTTTTTTCTGTTTCATGTTTGCCACATTGGCAACATTATAAATGCAGGAGAAACAGCAGCAGGCAGCCGCAAACTATGCAAATCAGACAAATGCATCGGTTGAAGCAACTTTCTCCTCCTACTTGTCGCTCAGCATGCTCCTCCTCTGAAGTCACCCACACGTTGTTATGTTTTTTGTCAAAAAAAAAGCGGATTTTGGTACACAATCAAAAAAATATAGAGACATATGGATAGTTACTTAAATCTTAAATGGAAAGAGAAAAATACACATTGCGTTGTATGCTAACTAAAAGGAATAAACGTTTCCAGACTTTAATGATTTTCAGCCTATAAAAATCCCGATATAATTTTTTTTGTTTAATTTTTTCTTATATTAATAATAATCCTGCATTAATCCACATTTCTGATTTTTCAGCAGTGCATTGAAACCCTAAGAAGTTTTATAATATGCACATCGTATAAAATTGGCTGCCTTTCAGCGGCTTTTCCCTCGCATTTTCTTTGGAAAATGTTCGCCTTGTCTTGGCCAAAAGGCTCTCCCTCCTCCCTCCTGGCCGGCCCTTCCCCACAGCGCTGCATATGTGGCCAAATGGGTATTATCTATAAAATGCCCGCAGGTACTTTTCCACTGTTTTGGCCATATTTCAATGCAGCCCGACTGCTGATAGCAAACTGCTGCTGCCACTGCTCCTGCTGCTGCTGCTGCCGCTCCTGCCACAGCCACTTCGCATTGTTGTAAATTTTGATAATTCAGCGGGGAGAAGTGGGGGCTAGCTGGCGGGTAGAACTCGTGGTGGAGGCAAAAACTTTGAAGTGGCATTAATACGCCGAATTCAGGCGCACTCACTCAAACACACACACACTCGCACACATCGCACACACAGGACTGGCGGCCTTTATCGCCAGGCGGCGTTTCCGTTCTTGCCACCATTGTTTCTGGGTTATATGGTGCACAATGGTGCCGTTTAAATTAGTTAGCTTTTCGGCCCATGTTACACCAACGACAACAGACTGTGAGTATGTGTGCGAGTGTGTGTATTTTGTGGCTGACACAATTCCCGATGCCTGTCGCCTGCCATTGAATGGAGGGGGTCCTCGTTACCAGCCCTTATCCCGTATCCCGTATCCCGTATCCCGTCATCATTCCCCGGTTCCATCCTCAAGTCCTTGTGATTGCAGTGGCTCCGCAGTTCGTGGTTTAAGTTGTTGTTGCGTGATGGAGATTTTGGCTACAAGAAAAGGATGGAAAGGGGTATATTTTGGTAATATAATGTAAAATAATATAGCTTTAATTATTAGCTTTCTTTAATTATCTATCGATTAAGCTGTTAATGCAAAGCATTTTATAATTTACTATATTACAAATGCAATGTTCCAAGTGCAGTTTTCCCCCAGCAATGGAAAGAGACTCAGAGTTAAGCTCCTGCAAAGTTTAACAACTTTTAGCCACAAGTTTCTCAAAATATTAACAAATAATTTCTTAAGAAAGAGAACTTCCAAGTCGACTTCCAATCTCTTCTTCCCACCATGTATTAGTAATATGTTATTGCACCCAGTTTCGGGCCATCGAAAGTTTTTGGCCACTGTTTGGTTTCGCCCTCCACACATGCTGTGCATTTAATAACATTTAATGTTTGGCTACCTCAGCGGTTTCCCATTGTGTTTGCGTAGCGGGGCCAAGCTGCAGGGCAGCCTGCATCTTCCATTTTTCTTATAAATATAAATGAAGTGGCTCCTTTGTTGCATTTACCGCATTGTTTGCCTTTGACTTGAACTGCAGTTTAGTGGGGGGAAAAGTTCGTAACAAAGAATATGCATGTGGTGTATGCATATTGATTGATTGTCAAATTATACTCCTTACAAAGAGGATTGAAAGGAAGCCACAGGAAGTCTAATTGGATTGGACTAAGCCAGCAGAACCGAACGGAGACGAAGGATAATAAAATATAATCAGCTTAGAATCTTGATTGCGCTGTTTGGGAAATAAAATAATAGAGAAAATGTTCTTTAATGCCTTTACTATTTTTAAGCCTTTAGTTTTTCTCTGATAAATCTGTAGAAATTAAAAAAAATATATTTAGAAATAAGACAACAATATCTCTGTTATTAAACCTTTGCAGTGCTCATTTATTTTCATTAAAATTAAACTGTGCAGTGTCTTACTTATATTTAAACTTACTCTGGTCCCCAAATTTATATTCTTTTTAAAATTTTTACATACCAACTGACTCTGTTTAATGCACTTTACACAAGCTGCGATGAGCCGAGTGTCTTTCAAGCGGCTTTGGCCTTGTAATTCCCATTTAAATGTTCAACTCGACTTGGTCCTTTTAAATCGTAATCCCTCCACTTGGGCAGGGAGCAATTTAAGGAACTACTACTTACCTGAGAGCGTGTTGTACAATTCACTAAACCAACGCATCAGATTCAGCCCTCGAATCCCTCCAGAGGGCCTTTTGGTCGGGACAGCCCTCCTCGAGGACTCCTTCCTCCAGTTCTGTCTGCCGGAGGCTGCCGCTCCTTCCCTCCTTCTTGGCAGAGATGCTGCAGCCTGGCTAGAGCAACATTTCTTGATTGCATTTTGAAAGAATAATGAAAATTAGCTGCCACAACTACACAACACACACACACAGGCAGGAGGGACTGCGAACGGTTAGCATTGGGTTTTCATTTTCATTTTTCCTCTTCATTTTTTTTTTGCGATTTTTTGTTGTATTTTATTGTTGCTTTTTTTCTTGACTAGAGGGCTGGCCGGGTGTATTGTTTTTACGTATTCTGCGCAGCTATCAAATTGCTTTTGCCGGCGCATTTTTTAGCAGCACGCGCAGCACACAAAGCCTGGCTCCGAGCTGCAAGTTCCACTTGGCCGCCAGCAACCAGATAGTAAAATTAAATAAAAATGTAACACAAAGTTTGCCACGCGGGGGGTTCCCTTTCTGGGATTATTTGAATTTGAATTATGCTGAATTAAGCATGTTTGTGTTGCCTTGCCAGTGTCTTTGTATTTGTATACACCCGAAAAACATGCTTGAAAATTTTGAATATGATCAGAATAACTCAGAATGATCTTATTAATTAAGTCTGAGCATAATTCATAATCTATAAATACAAAATCAAAGTTAATAAAAAATAAAATAAATACTTTATCAACGCTTACATTGCATTAGAATTTCAAAACGTAGACTAATGAATTTGTATTTAAGAATATTATTTGCTTAAGTTTATTTCATATTTATCTTTATTTTTCTTCCCATTATCTGTATTTTTTTCCAGTGCATATTCGTTTTTGTATCTGTTCTGAACTCCGTCTTTGCTTCATTTCGATATGCAGAACTTGATTAAAGTTTGCCATAAAGACAATGGGGGAATACATACTGCCGGCAAATGCATAATTCATTGCAGTTTGCCTTACAATTAGCGCACAACCTAAAAAATGCATTAAACTTTCATCAACAATACAGCGCACAATGTCTGGGGCAGTTAAAGTTTAAAGAATACAAATTCCCAGTGCGCTGGGTGCGCCTCCCGTCTCGGGTTGGCCTTCATAAATCTTCATTAGTGCACTGCCATGGCGATGGCGATGGCGGCGAGGTGGAAAGCGTTGAAAAGTGAAAATTCAGCGCTCTTAATGAGCATCGTTGAGTAATTAGCCAACATTGTGGTTTGCCAGACCTTATATCCCAGGCCAGTCCAGCTGCATTCGCCATTCTTGCCGGGCACAATTCCTTTTAACTGAGCTTAATCAATTATTTATTGAAGTCGCTTTGCTTTTCTCTTGCCTCTGTACTTGTACTTACTGCCTGAGAGAAGTAGCCAAAGTTGTTTGGATTTGGTTTTCTCCACTATTTTTTTTGTGCTTACCGAAAACCCCATTCGACGATGGCTGCCAGGGAATATTTACTGCATTGAGGTTGCAGGATAAGTGGACTTCAAATGAGCTCATCAATTAACGCTCTACGAGAGGTGTCGTTATTGTGGGTGTGTGTGTTTATTATTAATGGAGTGCTTAGTGTCTAGCTTTCAACCGAAATAAATATAATTTAATATAATTAAGAGAAAAATAAATCAGAGATAAATTATTCAAAAGATATTACGAACCTTGAAAGGTAATTAAATCCAAATGAAAATAAAGTAACTTGTTTAAAGGTATCTTATTTAATTAAGTATATATTTATGTTATTCTTCTGTGGAATTTCCATATATTTAAC
Source organism: Drosophila tsacasi (assembly GCA_018904565.1). Lineage (NCBI taxonomy): Eukaryota > Metazoa > Arthropoda > Insecta > Diptera > Drosophilidae > Drosophila > Drosophila tsacasi. The sequence goes on along the minus strand of JAEIHY010009250.1, from coordinate 14,454 downwards.
TGAGAGTTATATAAATCCAAATAAAAATAAGGTAACTTGTTTAAAAGTGTGTTTTTTAATTAACTATATATTTATGTTTCATTTTCAGTAAAATTTCCTAATCTTAATATGAAATATTCAAACTTGTAATTGAATTTATAAAAAGGCTAAGCTCACATTCCTTTAATTCAACAAATTCTATTGTAAATTACACACTCTCTCTTGTATATAAAACAAATATATAAATTTAAATATAAACATAAATCCCTCTTCACAACATTTGCTGTCTTTTTAACCTATATAACAGCTCTTGTGCTCAACTTCTACTCCATTACAGCTCAGAGCCTGTGTCTAGTCCGAATCTGGTGATTAAATGTAAACCACATTCTATTCGTTTTCAATGGCTTTCCCTTTTAATGGATACCCACCTGGGTATTTGTGTCTGTGTTTGGCTGCTAAAAACACAACAACGCACTTTACTGCCCCACAAAACATTTAATTGGCCGCTCAACTGTAAATTCACTCGACTGCATCAAAGATTTACAGCTTGGTCCTGCATCCGACCATCAAAGGAGGCATCGGTGGTGGGGCTTGTAATGGGCGTGGGAGTTTCCAATTGCTTGGACCCCGGCATAGTGATGGGCCAGATGTTTTTGGTCCATGCAGGCGGTTTGCATTTGGCATTTATTGCCGCCGCCCGAAAAGGCAATGGGCAACACCAAAGCCCAACTCTAGCTCCTCGGCTCCAAGCTCCATTACTCGAAACCCACACTGACTTCCTCGATTTTGGGTTGCTGCTCCTGTTCGCTCTTCCTGTTCCTGTTTCTGTTCCTGTTTCTGTTCGGCTTAACCATGAGCAGCTGCACTTGGCTTTTGTGCTGTTTGCTGATTGTCCTTGCTCCGGCTCTAAGTCGGCCAATTCAAATTCAAATTGTGTTTAGTGTAAGACCGTGATGAACGGCCATTCTGGCCAAGTAATAAATTTGCAAATAGTTAGCTGACACTGACTCTGATTACTTCTGTAGAGTTTAAATTTTGATAAATGATGTTGAAGTAATATCCTTAAGATTTAGTTGAGAATTCTTAAAGAAAAGAATCTTAAATTGATTATAAAAATATGAAGCCTGGGAAAAGCGTAAAAACTCACACTCAATTCGAGACCTTTGAGATCCACAGAAATTTCTGTATCCTCACTGAATATTAATTAAAGATCCGACAATTATATCTTAGCTTTATACATTTTCATGTTTCCTTTATTTTAAGCCTCTTAATTGAAAATACCTTAAATAACCATCAATTATTGGAATTTCAACTTAATGCTGCTTGGGCAATTAATTAAATAAAGCGATGACTGAACTGACGCTTAAAATTTTTGATTCAATGTTTCATATATAGTACGTAAATAATGGCAAGCCTTTGGCAGAGGGACCAACCTTCAGCAGCTCCAACTACAGATAGACAATCGTTCAGCTGTAAATTTGTATTCAATTAAAAATCATTTCTTTGTCAATTATTCATTCGTTGTGCAACAAGACCTGGCAAATGGGGCGCCGCTCTGACTCAGCCAGTCAGACAACCAGTCAGCCGTACATTAAATTTATGAAAATTAAAATAAAAAGAGAAATCAATTTTTATTTATACATTTTGAGCGAACAGCAACACCTCTCCGTACATTCCCATGCAAAATCTCTCTCACACACGGAAAAGTAAAACCATATTTATTATATTTCTATTTTATTTTATTTTATCCCCGAAGCTTTCGTGTGTGCATTTTGCATTTTTACTTGACTGAAAGTTGCATAAATCAAAATTGTTAATCAATACACAGTGCCTATAGACAAAATGAAAGTGTAAAAAAATGGCAACTTTATATGAACTTTCGAGGCAGTTGGTAAATATATATATTTGCTTTTCCACGGCGACAAATATTTGTATTTTTTTGCATTTGAGTTTAAAATTCATGTCAAAACCAGGCAAGTTGACAATTTTTTTGTTACTGGCCAATTAATTATCCCATTATATTTGAGAAAATATATATAAAAACAATGTTAATGATTTAATTAATTGATTTATACTAAAACAACACCTGATAAAAAATTTAGCATAAAAATGAATTCAAAGTCATAGTTAATCATCGTGGTTCCCTATGACATAATTGACTTAACAGAGTATGAAAACGGCAAATACTTACATAGTATAAAGCAACTGTTACCTTGAAGCCTTTTCCTGGATTATCAAATTTAATCTGTTGAGCAAAACTAATAATAAACAGTGGATAATCTTGGAAATCTCTGCCAACTGCCATGGCAAATGTTTTCCCTGGCATTCAAGGGGATTCTGAGCTACACGAGAGGGCAGTCTCGGGTTCCTCTCATGTGGTCCTTCGCTGGGGCACACATTGTGCCAAGTGTGTAAGCCCCATAATATATATATCGATAATATTTCATTACCCCCTGCCACCCCTCCTCCTCCCCTGTGAGTGCGTCGAAGTGCACACATAAATTTGGCAAAAGTAAATGCACTGGCATATTGGGCAAAATGTTGGTGTGCAGGTCCTGGGCAGCGGCGGCAGTTGCCTTCAAAAGATGTTTCCAGGGCAAGGGCAACGTAGTTTGCTTGTAATGGAGCTTAATGCAATTTCCGCCCACAGCCGGCACCCACAATCCCTCGATAAGGTAACAAACGCCAACACAATTTCTCCCAGCAAACATATTTTCACTTTGTCGTGGAAAGCTTTGGTCAGTAGCTCAGATAAATTTCTGTTGCCCGACCATAAGATACCCGGGAAATCCTTTTTGCTCAAATTATACAACTTAGAAAAAAATATCGAATAAGTGTAGGAAACCCGAGTTAAGCACAAAGGAAAAATGCAATTTGTTTGGCCCTTGTTACGGGGCGTATACACGATGTCGACATTTGCCACTCCGGACTCTGGAGTCCCGCTAATTAGCTGCTGGCAGATTTGCAACCGGAGAAGCAGAGAAAACCAAAGAAAAGCCACCCGGCAACATCTGAGCCAAGCTAGAACATGAATGGCATATTTTTCCAACTCCTCCACTGGCCGCATAAAAAATCGCTTAAGTTAAGCGAAGCGTCAAGTCGTTTGCCCGTCTGTGTCCACCACAAAGGATTTGGCCAGTTAGCCAGCCAACACTCGAGTGGCTGCTCCGGTCTAGAGATGTGCAGGGACTCCCAATGGAGTTGAAACTTTGTTTGGCAGCACTCTCTTGGCTGTTTTAACCCCAGCTGGTGTCGGGGGCCATTGCAAAAGTATTTTTTTTCAAGCAGATTGCACAAAGAAAAACTTATTCAAATTGACACTTAGTATTAATAGTTTTATTGATAAAGAGCTTAATGTAAGTTTTTCTTTGTTAGTGATAAGTGTTAAGCTTTGTTTTAGTTAAAGTTTTAATAAAAGCTCATTATCTCGGAAGGTTTTGGAGTTAGGAGACTTTATTTTAGGTTTTTGTTGCCAGAATTTTCCTAATTGTTGTTTCATCTACAGTATAAATCTGATTTTTGTTTTTTAAAATGTGATATAAGTCTCCAAAGGTTTTCCTAAGTTTTTTTTTTTAATTCTATATTTATCCAACATTTTTCTAACCCCCAGTCGTGTTTAAAGCGACCACCTCTAGCTGCAGACCAGTGCAGAACTAACCAACTGAAATGTTGTCTTTGACATGGCTGTCGGTTTATCGCGCCGCTTGTCAGCACAGCTTCCCTGTCCCCTTGATTTTTCTTTTGCCACCGATCTCTATAGGTTTTTTTATACCCTCAGAACAGCTTTTGCTGCATGTCATTTGGCAGCAGGAGGGGTTGGTAGTTAAGGGAGGTTCACTGGGGCTAATCGAAGGGAGGGGCAGAACAAAAGGGTTGATGGGGCGAGCAAGTAACCGGAACAGCCTCAATTTATTTGCACTTAGGTTGCCGAGGACAAGAGGTTAACAATGCAAGTGGCAGCTGCTTTGGTTTCGCTTTTGCTCCTACTCCTGCTCCTGCTCCTGCTCCTTGCAGTCCCTTCTTCGGGCTTATCTCAGCTGATGGGCCACACACCTGTGGCCAAGGTGAGCCCCGGCGCCACTTAATTGCTTAAAAATGCGAAAATAATTGCAGCAAACGCACTCGGCACAGTACACCAACGAAAAGGGAACACCAGACTGCAAAAGCAACTGCACAAAAAACCATTCAAGCGATTTTCAACTGAAATCGCTGGCCCAAAAAGCTTCATGCATTTTCATTACGTTAACGGAGGAAAAGCACACGGAAAATGCAATGCCATTTCGGCCAATGAGCGACAATTGCCAGCCTGACCGTCTCCGTCTCCGTTTCCATTTCCATCTCCGATCCTTTGGCCGCTTAACGCTGGCCTTAGCCTTTAGCCATGCAAATTCAATTTGGCCAAAGGTCCGGGTTCTGGAAAAACGCTCGAAAAAACAAGGCGACATGCGTTCAAAAGTCGCGAGTCGCAAAGTGAGTGGCAGGTGAGGAGAGAGCGACAAAAAGTAGTCAGAAGTGAAATTTATTTCCCGAAAAACGTATACCCTTCAGGAAATCCTGGGAGATCCTGGCATTATGAAAACACTTTAAAATCATGAGAGGAATAGGGTTTATAAAGATTTGTAAGGTAAGAACCATTAACAAATTAATCAACAAGTTTTGTGAGCCTTTAAAAATTTATTCAATTTAATAATAAATGTTACAATTAATAATTTAGTAAATATATCAATCAAATATTTTTTGCTAGACTAAATTTGCTTGCTTCTTTTCTAAACTGAAACTCATCTCTTAAAAGTTAAGAGTACCCCAGCTATCAGCAACTCAGCAATCTGATTTATTTGATTGAATTATTATGGCAAAGGGTACAAAGTGCACACATAAGTCCACTCAAGACCCTTGAGTCTTTATGTCCTTCTCTTTCCAGAAATGTCGACGAAAAAAGGGCCGACAAATGACAAGTGCAATTGGGGCATCTGCTTTTCTCTGTCCCTCCTTTCGACAGTTGAACACGGTTCCAGCTTCGCGGCTTCAAGGACCAAACATCTGCTGACTTTTTCCTTATCTACGCAAAGCGATTTCGAGCTCCTTTTTGTGCCTTTGAGTCGTATTGTGGAAGGATTCTGCGTTTATCCAGGGACTTTGAGGGGAACTGTTGCCGAAATCATTTTTACTTTTTGAATGTTACAGAAATTGAAGTTATAAGTACTTAATTAAAGGTAAAATTGAAATAATATATTTGTTGCTTAATATTATATTAATAAGTAAGTAAATATTGATAGAATTACAGAAAATGTAAATTTAACAATTAGTGTGATAATATATATTTTCAGTAACCAAATCTTTAAAAAAATCCCCTTCCCATTGAATTTATATAGTTACTAAAACACTAATAACCCTCAGAAAATCCCTAAATACTCTTATTTTTTGCAAAAAAGATATAAGTAAAGAGATATGTATACATAGACATTTGCATATTATCCTCCAGCCTCTGCATCTCTCTCTCCCCTGCTCGCTTTAATCGCTGTCCAAATATATGTGGTATAAATTTCCTTGAACAATTTACAAGCGCGCTGTAAAAAAACCAGTGTTGCCACCCACTTTCGTGGTAAAAATTATGCTATAATTCAAAAACAGCGCCAACAAACACACACACTAGCGTACCCATGTGCCGTTCATTAGCACAAAACCCACACATTAATTTTGTGTCTGTGTGTGGGTGGATGGGTGTAAAAGAGAACTGGTGCTAATCTTGGGGGAGTAAAAATGCAGCTCTCTCTGTGTGTGTGCTCATGTATGCTGCCTTTGTCGCCATAAAGGATATACGCCGTGTTTTTAGCACGCCCTGTGCAAGTGTGCTTGTGTTAGTTACTTTATGCAGTGCCAATGTAGACAAAAACAGGGAAGAACTTAAAGTAAGTGTCCCGCCTTTGAGATACCCGGCAATAACAATACATTTTTGTATGAAAAGCGTTGCATACCTAAAAGGCGCTTGCCGGGCGGACTTTAAGAACTTCTCAAGTAAGTTTTTAAAAGAAATTAAAGGATAAATTGCACATAATATATCATACCCAAAAAAGCACTTTCGAAATATAAATCTATTAAGGATACTGAATAAAAATATAAAAAAATATTAACACAACTAAAATAGTTAAATAATGCATAATTCACCTTAAAATCTAACCATACATATATTTATAATACCTTCTTTAAGAACCGTAGCACCCGTACCCATCAATATATAACCAGATTTAAAGCCGTTTCAGCTTTTGGCCTCCCTTTGCTCTTGGTTTGCGATTCTCCAGCAGCTTTGGCTTAAACGACGACACGCTAGCCAGGAGTCTGGGCCAATTTCAGTTTCGGTGATAAATTTCGTATAATAAAGAAGACATTAAGCAAACGCCGGCAACTGACGCTGCGAATGGCGAATGGTGAATAGCGGGTAAGAATGACAAGGACACCGACAACGACAACAAGGACCACCCGCTGCCTGGACACATTTTACACCTTGCTGGAGTATCACTAAAAAATTTTATATTTTACCTCGTTTTGGCTTCTGAAAAAAATTAAGAAAAAAGAAAAGAAGACGTGTATTTTATAGTGTAAACGTTTTAGGGTTTGCCCGTATATATACACAGTGCCAACTAATTGTGCTCTCAAATACGTCCTGCGGCGGATAACAAGGAGAACAGTGTCGGTTAAGCACCAAATATATTGAATACAAAGCAATGAGCTTTAAAATTCCACTAAAATTCAGTACATTTTGCTTATCTTAAAGAACGTATTATCTATGCATTTTCAATTGCATATTTGGTGGGTTCATTGAACCCACTTCCAAAAACCATTCGTTGAAGTATCGCTACGCTTTGTGATAAAAGCCTAATAGCATTTCATATTTATGCAAATTAATTATTCATTATGATTATTCAGCTTCACGGTGGATTTCCTGCACCTGTAATGCCCATGGGCTATTTGCACAAATATACTTCAAAAACAAATATATATAAAAAATGTTAATTGAATGGATAAAAATTTAATTTTGTTTATATTTGTTCTAATTTTTCAGCTTGCTCCTGGTGTTGTAAAATATTTTTATTGGGTACGGTAATTTGTATTACAAACACATGAAGGTAATAAAAATGAATAAATACAATAATTTTAAGGAAATATTATATAAATCGATGGGTTTTAATACGTAAAAATATATTTAAACATAAATATTAAATAATAAATTCATAATAAAATGTAAATATAAATATAAATATCAATGCAATAAAGAACTTCCTTCTTCGTCAGAAAATATGATAACACTCTAAATATTTTCCTGTTATTTAAGAAGAAATAGTTTTAATAATGAAACGCAGCTCTCTAAACTTTTAAATATTTAATATTTACCTCATTTAAAATCTCCGGAAGGAAGTAAACCAAAAAGCTGCATTGAAAATGCTGTCCAAGCCTCACCTAAAGGTGAGCTCCTGGAGAGTTTCCCCCAAGCGACTTGTAGTTGCGTTTGACACTTTTCCATGCAACCGGAAGAAGGCTGCAGTGGAGCAATCAAAGTGCACCAAGACAGGGACTTGAGATTGGCACATTAAAGGCAGACTGAGGGGGTGGAAAAAAAATTGTTGCTGCTGAAGGCCACAGCCGGCCAACAACAACCACAAGCCAAACAAGCGGCAACAGCAGGAAGGAGAAATTACATGCAAGCAACAAGACAACATAGTTGTCAATGTCGATGTCGACGTTGTTTGGCTTGCAGGAAAAAAATAAAACCATGAACACCCTATACAGGGTTGGGTATTCCAAGGGGAGCATTTTCAGAATGGAAATACCTTTTCTGCTATTAAAAAGAAGGCTTTTTAAGAGATCCTAGATCAACCAAGTTATTAAAGTCCCTTAAAAAGATCGCTTTATTTTATAAATAATAAATACATACTTTAAAGTAAACAAAAATGAATAAAAACTTAAATGGAAATTGAATCAAACAGTATTTAGGTATACTACAAACGAGTATATTTACTACTATTCAAATTCAACCCCCTAAAACGCCGCTATACTCCTCTCAGCCCCCATGCTCCCCACGCTCCTGTGAAGGACGCTTAAAACCATGGTTCAGATAACACTCTGTTGGCCCCTCACTTTGCCCCTGCTGCTCACAAATATTAGCTGTTAAACAAGTTCTAGCGCTTTTCCTGCCAAAATTTACAATTACATATGCAATGCCGCAATGCAAAACGAACAGGACGAGAATTAAGCTCAAATATAGAAAGAGACACAACAGCAACAATAGCAACACATTGACATGAAGTGCAGCAGAAAAATGTAAATGCAACAAGCAACAAAAAATGTGTTGCTTCGTTAAGTTTTTCGGTGTGCATGCGCAAACAGCAACAATAAAGTGTTAATGTGTGCAAACACACAATCACACAAACAGAAGGCAGCCACCGCAGAAAATGCAAAACACACTTTTTAAGGAAAAATTCGCTCCATTGAAAAGCGAAGCATGTGGCAAAAGGACGCACCGGATGTTGGACTGCATTCGAAAGATCACGATGCGAGGGCTTTGAGGACATCCGCACAGAACGTTGTCAGCCCCAAGCACATGCAAATGCAATAAAATGAAATAAAATGCAATTCAAATGCCATGCCACAAGCTGGCAAAAGCTGGTGTTTCTGATGGGCTCTGACATGCGGATTTATTGGTCGAAGAATTACCATTTTATCTCTATTTAACAAATTATGATGGATATAATTTTATATAGTTGAAGAAAACCAGCTGCTGTATAAGCTTATAATGAATTATTTACAATAAAATTAATTATAGATCGATTTAAAAGAGAACTTGAGAATTTATTAGATGTATAGGAAATGTTAATATATAATAAAATATAGAATTGTAAACCTTCTACTAGATACATTATTCTATTATGTAAATAAATATTGCGGAGAGCCAAATAAGAATTTAAAATCTACAAAAATTTAACCCAATACATTGAGTAATATCTACTATTTTTTTAATTGTTTTTATGTACTAAATGTTGTACTAAATGTTTTAAAAATCTTTATTTTAGATTTTTAAAATTTTTTAAACTCATATTAAATAAAGTCAAAAATACATAAATATAAAAAATGTATTCTTCTTAGCATTAAATTAGGGTGAGGATACAGAATATATTCTTAAGAAGTCTCTAGAGATTTGATATGCACAGAGAAGGGGCTAAAATATGATTAGAAATTTTATATAAGCAATAAATTAAATTAAACTGAGACCCCAAAAATATCATTTCATATTTTTAGATGCATTTTTATTATAGATTTTAAAGGCTGTGTATTTTTTTATGGATTTTTTAACCTTTACTCCAGCTTTTTTTGATAAATTCTCCACAACACTGTCTCCCCAGTCTGAATTTGTCTCTTTTTTCTAATAGATGCTCCTTCCACAAATCGAATAAATTAATTTCCGAAAAGCACAGTGCACACACTCGTATTTTCCCAATACACATATTTTGCATTCATGGCCGGCTAATCAAACTCAGCTGAACTACCCGAGAGCGGAAATAAAAGCGGGCAAGGAAACGAAATTTGCAACAATGAGGGGGCACACACACTGACATATATATTTCGACGCATGTATGTACATAAAGGCATGCATTCCGCTGGGGCAAGATGAATGTTGTAGGGGGGACTCCCCACTGCACACAAGCATAAATATAAGCATATGCACACAAACACACACACATGCACACATTAGTTGTGGCCCCCGGAATTCATTTCATTTTTATTTTGCACTCACTTTTCACTGTTAGTTATGTCTGCTTGCGGTTTCCTTCTTTTCACGTTATTTATGTTTATTTGCATATATTTTATTTTATTTTATTTTATTTTCTTTTAGTTTGCTTGCGAAACGAGCGGAGAGGAAGCGCAGCTAAAACACGCTCATTTATCTCAGCATACACCACGCAAAATTTGTGGTTAAACCAGATGAAACATAGCATACTACTAGGCGCCCGCGGTGAATATACAACTGCATTTGAAATTGTAGTCATAGGTGGGGCTAGGGGGATGGGATAGTTAGGTGCTGTTTGTATTTTCCTTAATAATATTTTATTCCTATTTTAAAACCATTTCTAGCCAAACCTAAATATAATATAATAAATAAATAATTTATACAGCCCATAATAAATTAAGTTTGCAAAATATTAAATTATAATTCCTCAAGTTTCAACAGTTTCTACACCCCTTCTCTAAATTTTCTGTCTCCTTCCTTGTCCTAATCCTGCGATAAATAAGTACACAAATATCTGTAATGGTCAGAACGTGTAAAGGTGCAAATTTAAGGGTCCTGAGTTTCTTGAACCCTGCCTGGGTGCCTGCTAAAATAAATAGTGGCAAATGCCAAAGGCAAACCCATACAAACTACTCTGCCCTTACGTATCCTTGCACAACTTGTTTACGATAATAGCATTCAGGCTTATATTCAAATACATCTGTGGTTTATAAGCTTACCATTTGACCAGGCCACAAAAATTCCAAGTAACCGAAAGACAATTAATAAAAATACTACAAATCTTAATAAAGTTACTGCGTTAAATTGAATATAATTTTAATTTAAATAAAATAGAATTGGTAAAAGAATTTCTTTAGCTTAGCCCTTTGAAGTATTTTAATTCAGTCTACATAAAAGATGGAATACTATCGGAAACTTACTGCCTACTTTGCTTAGGTTAATTTATTGAATATAATATACAACTGTTATATTTTAAGCAACAAATATAAATATTATTACTCTTTAAGCAACCAGAACTGGCTACGCTACAATTTTGGCATACATTAAGTTGCGAAACAAATTGTTAAAAATCCTTTCACTTGGACACAACTCCAACCTGCTGGCAACAGCTGTGCCAGATAAACGACAACCGGAGAATGCAACATTCCCACTCTCCATTAGTGAAATTTTCTAACCATTTTGTTGGCATTTGTAAACAGAACACACAGATTCCGTCCTCCAACCCCCCCTAAAATCGAGTGTGTTCCGTAGTCATGTTTGATTTGCAATTTTGCAGAATCAAACTCATGCCAAGGCTCGCAGGAGGAAGGAAATGGAAATGGAAAATGGTAGTGGAAATGGAAATGGCACTGGAACTTGGGTTATAGGATGCAGGAGCCAACACATTTCGCAAATCTCCAAAAATGCCAATAAATTTGTGCTATTGACTATGTCTGGCAACAAATTTGTTGCTTGCATATTTTATGTGTGTAGCGTATGTTGTGAAAATGCAAATGCAAATACTCCAAGTTTTTGTAGACGTAGAACCAAGGATAGGCGTTTAAAAATGGCAAAGGGCATAGGTAATATGTTATACATATATAGGGGGTGGTTCCTAAAGACCTGCATAATAAAATGAAAACTATTGGCTTATATTTCACAAGATATATTATTTACCAAACAACATTTCTAAGCCTTTAAAATACGATTAAAATGTTAGTTGGAAGGATATTTCTTTTTATAAGAGCTCACACCTTTGGCAGTACCATTTATTTATTTTGGTTTTCAAGAAGAACATTTTCTGTAGTTTCAAATTTAACTAAAATTTTAAATATTAAATAAAAATATATATGGAAAATATTGGTAAAATAAATATAATCTAATATTGGTAATATTTAATATAAATAAGTATATAATAACTATTTACTTTTCTATCACTTAACAGTTATTATATTTAATTTTCTGGTCATATTTCCAACTAACTATTACTATAACCGTAACTAAATTGTTAAAAAATACCTTAAAACGCGCCATTCAGAACCAATGAGAAAATAATCGAAGCGTAAAATTAATGTTGTGTAAGGTATTTCCAAATCATTGATTAGGGCCGCTTTGAGCCTTTAAGCAGACCTGGCCCTAGGGCTGTTTATTGGCCAACGCGGCGTATGAGTGTTACGCGAATATATTTTAGCAGCAGCAACAGCAGTCACGCAGCACTTACAACTGGGCGGGGCAAGGTACAACGCGTTTAAATGTGTGTGTTTGTGCAGTCGTGTGTTATTTGGTGTAAATTATATGGCCGAAAGATGCAAAATTAGCCAAATAATGGCTGCCTAATGTGCCGGAAAGCTGGCGAACGAAAGTTAATGGCGAAAATCCTTTAGTCCCCCGATGAAAATGAAAACATAAAACGTAGCCACTAAAAGCAAATCGAGAGGAGCACACATATAAGCACAATCACACATATTTGCTAATCAAATGAGTGTTAGCTGCTTCACTGCCTGCAAAGGGGTCCATAAAGGGTTAAAGTAAGGCCACCAAATTTTTGTGTAAATTTATCCGCACCCCGTGGGACTTAAGGTTTTACTCCGCTGGGCATTCGTTTATTTTATTTTTGCGCTGTCAAACTTGTTTCGCGGTAATTGAACGGACTTTAAATGCCAGCAGAAACAAAAATTCACAAAATGCGGGTTAACACAAACGGCTTTGGTCCACGTTTTTTCCATTTTATTTTTTTTTATTTATTTGCATTTGATGGGCGACTCCAGCTGAGGTTAAGGCGGAGGTGACCAGGGTGAGGCGGACCTGAATGCAGTTGGGACAGCATGGCGACTCTTATGCAAAAGAAGCAACGCCCCGCCAACGCGACGACATCGAAACTTTTCTAGCATTTTTGTGCTTTTCATTTTTGTGGCGTTTGTTTTATTTTCATTGCGTTGGCTTGGCCAGTGAGAAAGTTTGGTCATATAGAAAAATGTGTCAGGAAAAAAATTAAAGTGAAAATATACAAAAAAGGAGATGTTCAGGCTAAGCTTCAGGGGTTTGTACGGGAAAATATCCTGGGAAATTTTGTATTTACAAGGATTATGTATGTCCAAATATAAGAAAAAAGAGAAAATAAACCCTAATTAAACTATATACATAATCCAAAAGGAAGTTATTAACAAAGTATTGAAAGAATGTCACAAATTAATATTGGCATTGCAATTATTTGTGCATTTTTCCTTTTCATTTATTTTTTAAGATATGTTTTTTTCATTTTCTAAAAATAAACAAGTCCTGGTAAAAAAAATACTGAGCACTTAAACTTACCAGGAGTAGAAATTCATGCAGAAAACTGACCCCCACAAAGCGACATTTTTTGGGCGGGAAGCTGCAGCGAAAAAGCCAAACTGACTTCAAGTGGCATTTTGACATTTTGTTGAATTTTAGCTCGGCTGTCGTTTGGGGACGGTCACAGCAGGGTGGTCAAGGGTTAGGTGCGTTGGTTTGGGAACTAAAAAGTGAAAGGAGAAAGGGTCAAAAGGCAGAGGGCTCGCAGGTGGCTGACCATGCAAACGAAACGCAGAGAGACGCATTTGAATTTTTTGCTGTTTTTTTGGTAAATTAGAAAAACAATTGCCAAGCGTTGCGGGCAGCAAAAGCTGCAACTTTGGTTCGCAGGTTGACCACACAAAAAGTTTTCAAAGCGTTTACTTTTTACACGTTGTATTTCACAACTTCACAGAGATGGTGTTAAAAGTTCTCCTTGTTTTTTATTTAGTTTTTTAAATAAATTGTTTTTAAGTCCGGTATACCTGATAAAAATGCTGATTTAATTTTGAAATATTTTTGTGACAGCTTTCGGCGGACATTATTTTAAAGGTAACAGTTTTGTATATAAACGTCTATTAAATTATCATTTATTAATTTTGCGAATTGATGATGTATACATTTTTATGAAAATGTGATGTTATTGTATTAGTTATTTGTCTTATCACAAATAAAATATAAATAAATATTGTAGTTATATAATTTCTAATATGTCTATATTTTATTTGAATTTAAACTTAAAAATGTAAAGTAATTTAAATTTTTTTTAAATTATAAACGAAATTATTCACATAAAACCTTATTACTTCATTTATTTTCGATGTATTTAAAAATATTGCAATCATTAATTAAAGGCCCACCTTAAAAACTTATCATGGCTTGCCATCTCTACGCGTGACTATCGTCACCGATCAGATGCAAGCTATCGATATAGCGCTTTTCACAATCGATTTCAAGCTTCCCAGTTATTCCGTTAGAAGCAAGAACAAGAGTAGGCATTGAAAATATTCTGTACAACTTTCTGGGTGTCTGTGTTTGTCTGTCGTCATTAATAATAAATATGGAATTAAAGCCTGCAACCCCAAAAAAAATAAAGCAAATGCTCAAAGGTATGAGAATGGCACTTATGCTTTATTACGTATTCTGTTTTATGTTATCCCTAATCAACTTGCGCAGACGCTGGCGTCTACGAGGATGGCATGGGAGAGGAGGAGATGCTCCAGTTGGCGGACGCCATGCAAACTTCAATGATTGAGACTTGTGAACAGCAGGTAAGATCGCTCAATATAAACATATATTTCATTCGGTGCAATTCCACGTTATTTCCTGCAGGCGAACGAGCAAGAGTTCCTGAGGCTGCAGACGAGAAATCTGCACAGCTCCACTTTGATTGTGGCACCACA
>JAEIHY010009247.1:0-34111 GCA_018904565.1 Drosophila tsacasi | reverse complement strand
AGTGCAACAAAAACACTTGAATTATATTCAATTATATTCGGAGGAAAGAGCCAGAAACAGCGACTCGCCCGCTCGCTCTTGCGCTCACAATACTATAATAGACACTCTCGCGCTCGCACGTACACAAGCTCCATGCTTTTTTTTGGGGAAGACAGACAGAGAGAGCTCTGGAGAGAGTCCATGTGTATGTGTGTGCGGGAGTGAGAGTGCCACCGAGAGAGAGAGAGTGCTCGCTGCGTGCGAAATTGATTTTTCTATTTATAAAAAAAAAATCAAAATATATCCGCTTGGCCCGCTGCTGGCTTTGCTTTTTTTATTTGATCATTTTATTTCTGTTGCCCGCCAACTGCCAAGGGAACATAATTTATGTTTTATTTATGATTTTCGGGATTTGGGATAAATTTCCATTCCCGTGGCGATTTCCCGTGCCGCCTGCGCTAGCTGCTGCGAGGAAACTTGTTTGATTTATCGCATTAAATGCCCACTTGGGCACATTTGGCCCGAATAATAAACACACACGCACAGGCACAGCCACAACACACACCGTGCATTTACCGCTATCCGTTCGAAGGCATTTAAACACTAACAGGAACTGTTGTCGGTTCTCTCCTCAACAATTATTTACATTCGCACTGGTTTTTCCTGCGGAAAAGTTGCCGAAAAGTATCTGCGACGCGTTGCCAGTGTGTGGAATTTTGTATGCTGAAATTTATGCTGCCTGACACTCCTCTTTGTGTCACTAGGAGAGAGAGTGCTTTCGGCGAGAGTGCGGCAAAGGTGCGAGAGTGAGTACGGGAGAGTTCTCTTCAGAGGGAGAGAGCGACTTGGCATACCAACACACGCGAAGCGAATGGGGGTGGGTTTTTCTTTGGAGCTTTTGCACAGGGGTTTGTCTTCGGCGGTTCAACGGACCACAGGCGCGCTTTTAGCTCTAAGGGGCAAGCTTTTTCACGGGGGGTGGCAGGTGGCAAATTGAATCAAAAGCTTGCCAAACTACCCGCCAGTGCTGGAAGCTCCAGAATTAAGCTCTCGAAAGGGTGTGGATTTTAAGCTTGGGGAATGTAAGGAAACTTTCTCCTGTAGTTGGCAACACATCGGGAAAAGCTACTATATCAGCACATTTTCCCCAAAGCTCCCACAGAGGTCAGCCCTTAACGGTAGGAACTTCATTATTTTGGCGGGAAGTACAGTCAAAGCCCCCGAAAATATAATATTTAATTTTACGAAAAAATCACGAAGTTATAGTCGAAAATGCATGCTTTCGTTCCATGACCCTCAAGCCATTGACAATTTTTCAAACTCGTTTTTCTCACAACTATGTTTTCTAAATTGAAAACCATTGAACCGATTGACTTCAAATTTTCTGTGGTCTTTTTCAGAGGATTTTTTTTTAAGATTTTTTTTGGGAAAATAAGGGTGATTTTTTTTTTCTTGAAAATCGCAACTTTAAGTTAACTGCCGCCATTTCGTCAAAAATCGTTATTTTTAAAATCATTTTTTTTAAATAATCTTGTTTTTTTTTTTCATTTCTGATGATAATTAATTTAATTTTAAATTAATTTTAAACATTTTTTAATAAAAAAGAATTAAAAAAAAAACTTAAAAAAACCCCGATCCAATAAATCAAATAGATTCCCTAAGCCAAACTTTGTCATTCGGACTGATATATGATATACGTTACTACAAAGGAGTTTTATTATTTCCAAAAGCCAAACGTTCTATTTTATAAATATATCGAATTATATTTCATCTTAATAACACAATTTCCCTAAACTAACAATATCTAGCACTCGAATATTATGTTAGTTTAAAAACTTTGCTTTAATAAATCACAAAACATGCCAGAAAATAATACAGACCGAAAAAAGTTTGCTCCTATTTAGCAAAAAATATATGGACAAAAAATCGCGCCCTGTCATGTTAGGCCTCATTAATTTCCACAGCAGTGGCCAGCGGTCCGCTCCACTTCCTCCAGGACCAAAGGACCAGAGCAACCCCCTGCGAACTCACCATCGTACATTAGATGGGACATGTAGATGGCATTATTTATTGCATAATAATGAAGTGAGAAACGTTACAAATCAAAACACTCGACAGCAACGAGATAAACTTTTGTCCGTTTCCATTCATTCTATTCTCCCCGTTTCTTTTTTTTTTATCATTATAATATATTTTTGGGGCAGAAACGTTGGCATTTTTTCCGTGCATTTGTCAGCCGCAACGGAATTGAAACGTTTGCGCTTTTATTGCCACGGACGTGTGTCGTCCTTCGGGTGGCAGTACTTCGGGGTGGACATCTCCGACTGGTGGGAAAAATATGAAATCTATATGGCCATGGCGGACAGGAAGTAATATACAACAAATGTGAAATGATATCGTGCCATTGATCTGGGAAGATGTCTCAAAACGGGGTTGCGATTTGGTGTCCTGGAGGGATTTGGGTGGCGTGAGATGGGAACACTTTCGCGAAGGACCTTAGAAATAAATATAGAACAAATTTGTAGGAATAATGTTCGTATTCACTTTCTATGACATTTTCCTATAAAATTAAAAATCTTCATTATTATCTAAAAATATTAAATGTCATCCCAAGTTCCCAAATTCAAATATGGCCCGAAAAAACTGAGAGCGGCCACTCAAAAATCCCCAACGAATCATGGAAGTCCTGCCAAAGGATTGTCCCTTCGTTTAACTGCTGATAATGGCGACATATGTTTCTGTCACATTGTTTGACATTATTCCCGCGGGCTGCCACAGCACAGATTGAACCTGCTGCGGAGTCCTGCCAGCATTTAGTCAAATTTTCGCACTCCTTTCGCTTCGAACCCCCAAAAACAATTTGCATAATTTGCAGCGATTTTCCGCAGCTCCTTCCTGTACCAGCTCCTGCTCCTGCGGATTTCGGGGGCTGCTGATGATTTTCGATGACGTTTTGTTGAGTTTAAATCGTCGGCTGTCGATTGTGACTATCATGGGAAGTGGGCGTGTCCGGCGGCCACGTGACCGCACGCGTTGTGTTGAATTTAACACGGAACTGGAGGTCCTGCCATCGTCCTTCCCGAGACACTTGGGTGCAATGCAAATGGGGTGCGAGCCAGCCGGGTATTTGAGCTGGAGAGTATTTTCTTTTTTAACTTTTTGCGGACGCGTGCAGCCAATAAGTCCTTCATCACTTCCGCTTCAGTTCAGTTCCGTGATTTTGCACAAATAATGTTTTGATTGCGTGGCAGCGTGACGTGTAATTATTATCGCCGCACACAATCGCCGCCAAAACAACAAAGGCTAAGCCTTACGGATTCCGGGCGCTTCAAAGGAGCGGGATTCTCCGGGGGATCCGGGAGTAAAGCAATTAAAATGATTTGCCAGATTCAAACCAGCCAGAAGATCCTACCAAATGGTTGTGTGAGAGAGCTGGTACATTGGCCCTAATGCCCGAAATCGAATGGCATCTACTAAAAGCCATCTATAGTAATGAGAATGACTAGTCGAAAAATACAAGCTTTTAAGAAGATAAAAACAAAGGTCATGAATAATTTTAATTAAAGTAAAGCTACAGGTTAACACAAGTACAAAATAACTAACAACCTCAAAAATATAAGCCGAATATATGCGATATCTGTAAAATATAGCATTATAAATGGAAAATCAGCCGGAAAAATCTGTAAAGATCTAAGAGAAAACATAATATATAATAAAAATCCAAAAATTATTTTCTAAATACTCAAAGCCTTCAAACCAAACTAAGCCTCTGCAAAATAAATTCAACCATTAAAAAACTTAAAACCCTTTAAAAATATAACATTTTAAACACCAAGCACCCATAATTTACTTTAATTAAAAAGAGAAGAAGACCCGACAAAAAAAGGAGATTCCCTGAGAAAACTTTTTTAAGGACCTGCACTCGACTGCGTCAAATCACAAATTAAAAATGGCTGAAAAAAATTATGCAAATTTATGGTTGCGTCCAATCCTTTACAGGGACAGGCGAGGAAATTTCATTAAAAACAGAAGCAGCTCTGAAGAAATCTTTTGATAAAAATTAAAAACTTTCCACTGAAGGACAATTGACAGAGCGGAAAAAAACGAAGGGAAAAAAATGGGGGAAAGATGAGAGAACGAAAATAAAACAGCAGAAATTGTGAAATGATGAAACAAGGAATTAAAACAAGCAATAATAAAATATTATGACAGCCTGGAAATGAGTCGGGAATAGGGAACGCAGGCGTTGAAATATTTAAATATCGCCAAGCTGCTTTTATATATAATTTTAATGTCCTTTTTCCAGAGCCTCTTACGGTCCAGCCAAGTGGAGTGCGACTTGCGACTTGCCGCTGCTGCTTTGCATAATTATATTCATTGAAAACTTATTTTCTTCAAGTTTTCCGCAGCAGGAAAATATTATATGGAAAAAAGGAGGAAAAGGCACCAAGCAGAAAAGAAGTCCAAGAGAAGAGAGCTCTGAATTGAGTTACAACGGGAGAAGGCGAGAAGAGAAACAGTTTTTGACATTTAATTGCTAGAGAATTTACCGGCAGGAGAAGTGAAGTGAAGAGGGGAGAGAAGGCGGAGATGGGTGGCTTGGAGAAACTGAGAGAAGCTGCTGCCCAAATGTCCGCCACTCCACTTGGAGAAACTTGTTTCAATGGCCGGTCCTGAAGATGCTGAAATCGCTGCTCCGGCTGCTAAGGCTGCCGCTGGTAAAGAAGAGGACCAAGAGTTGAAAAAATGTAACATGATTTAATGACATGAATTATTTATGAGTTTCCTGTCAATCAAAAACCACGTCAAAGCATTTTGATGGCGATGTCAACGCGCCAGTGAGCAAAACACACGACGCTACTGCTGCCCCGAAGAGGACGGACGCAGCCCATCCAAAGAGCGTAAAAAATAAAATACGAAAAAATAAATACAAAATAAATAAATAAAGAAATGATGCCGGTTGCCGGTTGCCGGCTGCCTTCCTCGAAGGTAGCTAAAATATATGTGGTGGGTTAAAGGTTTCACAAATGAGATCCGCTTCAGAGTAACAGGATCTTATGATGCTTGAAAACGAACAAATACAAAATATTATTTATATCATGATTGAATAGATAAATAGAATAATATTTTATTTATATATTTTCCGATCATCTCAATTTGTACCTTATAAATACTGCCCCATTTTTCTTTAGATTCTTCCCTCTGGCAGCCAATCAATATTTTTGGATAAATGCTAGCCAATAGCTGAACAAATGATATGCTAATTTCTAAGCTTTTTAATCAAGCCAAAACCCACGTTCAATTTGCATTTTGTTTACTTTTTTCCACATTGTGGTGCCCTGGCCTAGCTGTTCCTGGTTCTGCCCTTCGAATGAAATCAATCATGTAATTTATGTTAGGATAATATGCTCAGCGAACAGCCGCAGACGGAGGAGCTTCCAAAATGGACTGTCAGGAAATAAATATTTAACAATAATTGATTTAAAAGTCGAATGCAAATGTCCCAGGACAAAGGACGAAGGAAGCGGCGTCCTCCTTTCGTTCCGAAGCGCTTTTTTAAGCCGCTTGGCACGTGGGTAAAGCAACGGCTGTTCGCGCCAAGGGGGAGGCTGCACCTTTTCTGGGTTTTTTCTCCGCTAAGCAAACATCCTGGCGCCAGGATTCGGACTTGGCCTGCGACTTTTAAGAACCGAAATTATAGAGAATATCCTTTAAAAAGCTTTTGATTTCGCTGACTGGCTGGGAGTCGGTTGGTCTGCTGTATATGCAAATGTCCTTCATCTGCTTAGCGCCCGGAAAGTTGTTTTCTTATTTTCCAAGGCGACCCAAGCTGCTTTCCTGGGTCTCCCACTTCCTTTTCCAATCGCATTTGCATGCCTTTGTCTGAAGCTGACCTCGTCTTCGCTGCTGCGTCAGGTGTTGCCTACAGGATACTAATGTCCTCCTGTTAACGCTCTTAATGGCACAGACAAGCTGCCTGCATAATGGAGTCCTCCTACTCCAACTTTGAGGCTCTTCCTGGCTTTTTGTCCCCATCTGTCAGCTAGCTGCATTCATTCACCTGCGTTGTCCCCGATGTTAATGACATCTCCTGGGCCAATGCATCAGACCTTTTGGAGAGTGGGTCCAGGAAAAACTAGCTCAGCAGAGCGAAAGGATTCTGGAAAGAAGGGAGGTGATCTGGAAGCGGTAGGGAAAAGCCCAGAAATGAGAAAATAACAGATAAAGAACGACCTATGGATGTGCTTTATGGATTTATACTTTTAACAAGGAAACTTTAAATAAGAAAATGTCAGAAAATTCCCTCACATTGATCACAAGTTGGTGTTCGGTATGAACATTTCCTTTTAATTTGAAAAAGCAGACCTTAATTCATAACTTTA
The DNA here is from genome assembly GCA_018904565.1 of Drosophila tsacasi. Classification (NCBI taxonomy): domain Eukaryota; kingdom Metazoa; phylum Arthropoda; class Insecta; order Diptera; family Drosophilidae; genus Drosophila; species Drosophila tsacasi. Next base: position 27,749 of record JAEIHY010009247.1, on the reverse strand, counting down.
CGGCTGAGAGAGTAAGAGATGATCACATATACCCACCCTATAGGTAACATGGATATCCACTCCTGTTACTCCGCTACCACTCGACTACCTCTTGCTCCATCCATTTGGGTAACCGGGTAGACAACAGAAATTAGCATTACTTCCGAGTGATCGCAATCTGCGCATACTAATTGCTCGTCGTCGGAGTTGGATTCATTCATGGGGGCAGGCAATATCATTGAGGGAAGGCCTCCGCACCAAACTTGGCGTTGCCTGAATGATTCTTGTGCTGCTGCTGCTGTTGCTGATGCTGCTGTGATTTTTTCCAGCCTGTCTAGACGCTTCTTATAAGGTAAGTTTGCGACGGGAGACCCGAGACCAGAGAGTTGCCTTTGGATGCATTGCGATGCGGAGAGGCTTCGTCTTCATGTCTCCAGAGTTCTGCTCATTCCCGGGAAAACGAAAACGGGAACGAGAACCCTTGGCTTTCCTGCGAATCGAGCACAAAACACCAATCATCCACATCATTGTCAACACGCCAGCATCACCAGCGTCGTCTCTCTGTCGTCGGTCCATAAACGGATGCCCCGCGTTGCCCATTTAGGGTTCGCCGGCTCTGGGGCCTGTCATAACTCCTCCTGGTAGGCGTACCAGGGATCGTTGTCTCGAGAGCGCCAGCGCGGAGCACTATGCGATCATCTCATCCGATTCCAAAGCGATTCCATACCCATTTGGCATTGCCAAACGTCCAAAAAAGGCGCAGACGCCGCAGCTTCATGACGCGCGTTGGGAATATCCAAGCACCAAGTCGTCGTCGTCGTCGTCATACTTTCCCTGCTGCTCCAAAGACCAAACACCATATGCCATTTGAGCTCTGCTCCTTGAGTTGCTTGGAGATTGGACCTGGCCCAGCTGGCCAGCGTTCTCAAGCGCTCAAAGTGTCAAGCGTCAATTGCCGTTGAAGTTTATTGCCTTGGCAGCAATTAAATCCGATTTTTTTTCTGTATTTCGGGGGCTTGGTGACCAAAATCAATCCACTTTGATTTGATTTCTTGATTGGCTGTCCAGGGAATTGAAATGCATAATTGAATTATCAAATTAGAGGTGGTGCTTTGATAAATAATTGTTATTCCATGGGGGGCTCGGTGAGTCATTGGGTGTTTCAGGGTAGAATTAATTGTTTATAAATGCAATTAAGTGGAGTTTGAGTTAATAAACATTTAGAATGTTGGCATAAAAGCATTTTTTGTGGTATTTAGGATATGTCCTTGTGTTATACAGAGGTTGTTTTGTGCTAAAGGTTGTATAGCTTACAGAAAGAATAAGCAGTGTTTAAAGCTAGTAAAAATAAATCTTTCATATTTACTGCCGTAATAACTCTCCTTCGGACTTTTATTTCACACAAATTAGAAATGTACGCTTTGTTTCCCAAACTTCCAGAGCTTACTGCAATTTGGCTAAGTAAGTTTTTATTGCCACCGTTTCAGGTTCAGCTCGATGGGTAGCATTCCTTCTACCTTAACTCAAAGATAAAAATTCATCACCGCAATATGCGCAACATATACCTAAAACATAGAAAGAAAAGAGGCAACAAAAAAGCAAGGAAAAGTCCGGAAAAAAGAAGTGGCTGTGGCAGTGGCAGGAAAATTGTCATAAAGGTGCAACTGACAACAGCAGAGGAGGAGACAGGCGACAGGACCGGCGAGAGGTTAGTAAATTTCAATTTATATGCAGAGGGAAAAGTGAGTGAAAAGGCGGACACCCAGGCACCCGCAGGACATGGGACACGAGAGCCAAGGATGAGGAGGAGCTGGTTCAAGGAGCTAGAGCAAAAAGTGTCAACGTTATATTTTCTCGAATTTTCCAAGATTTTTCGTGCCATTTTATTTCCCATCTCTTGCTGTCATCACTTGGTTTTTATTTATTCTTTTTTTTTTTTTTTGCTATTTTTGGTTGCCAGCGACGCAAGTGGAAAACGCAATTTCATTAGACAAATTGAAAAAAATAAGTGCAAGCTTCGTACAGAACAACAACAATAAAGAGGACTCCTATTATATACTATATATCCCCAGGAACCCAGCTATATACCCCTATGTACAGCCGGAAGACTGACGCCATGTTGTGCAGACCATCTGAAGACTTGTCGCTGGTCGCCTGCCATTCGTTGTCCTGGCTTTCACACAATTTCCCTGACTCGCGCATACGTGTAGGAGCGAAATGGCATAGAAAATATGTACATAAATACTTATATGTATATCCAACGGCGGAGCAGCCTCGTCCTTGTCCAACAGGATGCTGCGCGCGCGTTGAAAAGAGGCGGAGACTCTCTGCCCAACCGGAAAAACCAAAACTTGGAGCTGCGAGGAGCTGAAGCTGCCGGAAAAAAAGGCCAAAGAAAGCACTGAATGCAGCCCGGACTCTCCGGTCTCTGTTCGCCAGCACAAACACTCGCCTCGCTTTCCCCACTTTTCCGCTTTTCTCCCACAAAAACAACGGTGCGTCGTCGCTGATTGGAAGCTTCGGCAAAGCAGCTCGTTTTTGGGGCGGAGCAAAAGCTCTCGACGCAGTGGCGCCACCGAATGGGGGAGAGCCTTGGCAACACAAAAGGGGGTTTTCATATCATAACTTTTAGTAAATTCATAATATTCATAATTTTCATAATAACTTTTAGGCAATTTAGAATGTTATTTACATTTGCAGTTGAATTTAAAGTCACTATAAATGCTGTCTAAAGGTATACTAGACAAATTCCTGGCATACTTTAGGTACTTTTGGATGAGATTTCAAATCATTTGCTTGCAGATCCATGGAAATTTATCTTTGAAAAATATACATTATTCATAAAAATAAAATGTATGAATCATATTTGAAAATTGTGAATAGCATTTAATATTCATTTAAGACTTCCTACAAAATATCAATTTCCCGAGCCGCGTTTATCATCCCAACAAAACCCTCGGTCACCTCCCTGGCCACTGGAATAATATCCTCGGGCGGCAGGACGAAGCCCAGTAAGCCCTTGTCCCTTAGCTCAATGGTATATGGAATTTTGATGCCCTTCACCGCATAGGCCCATTCCTTGCCCGATCCCGAAACTTCATCTGAAAAATGCCATATTTTAGGGACAAAAATTAGGAAAATATATCAAGACTCACAAAGAGTGGTAGCACTGGACCCATAGGTGAATACAGTTCCATATCTCCTGAGCAAAGCATCCGAGAAGCCCTTGGCCACGTGCATCATCTGGGGATAGTGCTCGGGGAACTCCGCAGCGGTGTGGCCCCAGGGGGAAAGTACGTACTGCCCGTAAGAGTGTAGGGATATGTAGATCTTGATAGTTCCCTCTGGTATAGAGTTGTTTATAAAGGAGGTCAACTGACTGATCTCAACATCGGATTCCGCCGAGGGGCCAGCATAAGTTTGATCGCAGAAATCTGAACTGGCACCAGTTACTAAAGGAAAGATAAAGCGTATATATAAATTGTCATCAAATTCTCCACAATATAATTGTACTTACACATCCAGAGATAATCAAAGTTCCGATTTAGATCGGTTCCCACACACTCGCCCGTGGGATCCGAGTTCAAACGCGATTTGCGCCAAAGTCGTTCCTACCGGTCGTCAAAAGAATAAAGATAGAGATTATCAGCGGTTAATAGACCTAATTGATTACTAGTTAGTGTACGCAATAAGAAGATAAGATAAGCGACTTAATAACATAATTGGCGCTTGTTTGATCTGATCGCTAATCTTATCTACGGCGGCACTTTCATTTCCATTCATAGTAAGTATTTATTACGTAAACTCTCACCACTTCGTGCGAATAAACAAAGCCATCGGTATTCAGAACGGGAATGATCCACCAGTCCACATTTTGGGCTATATCCCTCACACCAGGATTGCGGGGCACCAGGAGTTCATCGATGAAGTAGGTAACTGTCGACGAGGTGATCCACTCGCGGGCATGGATGTTGGACTCTATGAAAACGGCGGGATTTCCCTCTTTATACGAGATCTTCACCCCTCGAATGGGTCTGCCCTCGTGGGAGTTGCCGATGGTGAAGGGTGTGACTATGTCCGGATATCGGGACTGTATCAGGTCCAGCCAGGTGTATATTTCATCCAGGGTGTGGAACTGAGTCCACTCCATGGAGCTTATGCGCTGCTTCGGCCTTTGGGCATCGATGTGGTACTGCACATTGTCGATCTTTAGGCTGTAGCTAAAGTTGTGGTTGATGAGGAGAGTCTCGAAGCTGTCTTGGTATTCGGGAGGGAGCATAAGGTCCGAGGACTCGCCCAGGTGACGTGCCTCACGCCAACTGCTGAGCTGTTTTATGGTAATAATAATAAAATAAATATAAATTACAACTGGAAATATAAAAAATCTTACCTTCAAGGCTTTCTCCTGACTTCTGAGTAGCCGAAATTGTTCTAAATCATCGATCCTCACATTGTACACTTTGTAGTTGTCATAACGCACTTGGTCTAGACCCAAACCCAGACCTAAATAGGCTAATACCAGAAGAATTCTAGCCCACATACCGCTCGTTCGAAAGGCCCAGAGGTAACTGAAGAACTGCCGCCTGATTAGGCATTATCGCCCAGACTGCCCGTGGAGCTAACTTCCACAGAGCGTGTGTTTATTTTATCAGCTTAATAAAAAACTATTTCGGGGCGTCTGAAAAAATAGAAAAAAACCCAAAGCCCAGTCTTGAGGCAGCTCGAGTTGTCTGGGCACTTGGTACTTAGGCTGTCTCTCAACTTTGCACATAAATTTTGTGCAACGGCAGCCCATTTCATTGTAGGTCATTGCATAATGAAGTTACCGCCCCGAGGCCCATAAATTTCCCCTGGAGCTCGAAGAGATTTTCCACAGGCCGCCTTCGGTTCGCCGTTGTCTTCTGTTTGAACATTTTGTTTAGGCCTTTTCGGTTTCAGTTTCGGCCAGAAGTTGCCTTTGCTTTTTTATGTCCTGTGGCGAGTGCTTAAAGGACTTGGCCCGGGGTGGGGCTTTGGTCATATTTTGCGCGGGTCTTAGAGGAACACGACTTGGTCGTTGTCACCGCATGAGGTGCGTCAACGTGTGTCCTGTAAGTCCTGTTGCTAGGTGTGAGGTTTTGCGAAGTGGCCTGGCCGGGACATGAAAGGCGAATCAAAATGGATTTCCAAGGGGCGAGATATTTCGCAAAAATGTTAATGGCCGTGTGAAATATCGGGGGAAAATGCAAAACTCTTCCGTGGTCTTCAATCTGTTCAACTTAAGGCTGTCCGAAGCCGAAGGGTGAAGAATTTACCGGCACATTAAATCAGGAATTTAGCAGCAATTTACATTGCTACTAAAATAAGTGTAAAAGTCGAATAAAACCGAAATTTATGAGAGTCAGTGTCCCTTAACGGTGCTGGGACTTCATGTGGTGTCGGAAATCTGCAGTCTCAAGTGAATCTTCGCCTGGTTCTTTTGAGTGCAAGGCAGCGGATGAATGTGATCATTATGTTTGGGATACAGCTAGTGGAGATGATTCAAATCGCTTCCATTTTTTATTTATATACTCCAGGAGAGATGAAAATAAAGCCACTTCCTAACTTCCCTTTGCACCAATTAGCAGCGGATTATTTGATTAGCCCGCTAATTGCCTTGTCCTGCCAGCGCAGAGAAAATAATACTAATTTTGTGAACACTTATTTCTTATCAGCCGCCATAAAGGCGAGCCCGGCAGGATTAAAGCCTGGGCGAGGAGTCGTCGCTCTCTCTCAGGATTACACACAGCCTGTGGCTGCGGCAAACTTCCGACGAAACTTTCAACACCTTCTTTGGCGGCGTGGAAATTGCGGAAAACTTTTTAACCAACACTTGACGTGGCGCGTGCGATAAGCCAGCACCGCATTTTTAATTGCCAAAGTCCTTGGTCCTTGGGAGCCCAAGGGGACTTGCTTAAAGTCGGCTTTAAAGTGTCATAAATATCGCGGCGTTAACATTTCCTGTGGCATATAGCTTGGTTTTTTCAGCGGCCCTTTTAATTGTGTAAAAAGTGAGGTGGCCATTACATAAATCTCGTAGCTTCGCTGGGAGGACAGGTCGTATGCTTAATATTTTTCACTTGCGACTCGACGAAAAAAAAATGTCAATGCCGGAAAGCGTTTAGCATTCGCTTTTTTCTCTGTTCGCCGTGGATTTAATTAGCCTCAAAATGTCCCCGGAAAATGGCAACCAGGCATGCCACATGCTGAGGCAAGTGTCCTTGCCGAAGGCTCTGGATAAGCCAAGGAAGTCTGTGTCCTTTTCGAGGAAGGAAGTTGCATGTTCATTCTCAAGTTCAATTTGCTGGTTCCACCAGCATTTCGAGACAGCCAACATTGGATTTTGAGGAGGAAATGTTAAAGGGGAAAAAAATCACGAAAGGAAAACGCTTAGAGAGGGGAACGTGGGTTCAAAATGCTATTAACAATTTATTGTTTTATTGTATTTTTAATATTTGATTTTTAATGGGTTGCCTGGTTTTTCTGAAACAATAGTTGAGACTCTAGAAAACCCTTTATTATTTGGAATTCTAGCAATTTTCAAAAGTACCATTAGCATGGCTTGAGAATCAGAGCCTTTCTATGCGATTCTCAAAACTAGTTCATATTTAATAACAATGATGAAGAAATAGAAGAAGTAGTTTAAAAGTTCAATTATGCTCATTTTAATTGTAATCTTCCAGTTTTAATGACTTTCCTGCTTTTCATATATATTATCCATCATTACCCGATTTAAAGCTACTTTAAATTGGCCACGAGTAATTAATGTATTAATCCCCCTGTTTTGTGTTATTCTCACCTAAATCCCTTTTGCATGCTCCACGGCCATTACTATAACATCTGTGTGTACGAGATCTACCGATCGTTATCACTATAATTATTTTTTTTTCCCCCGCTCTATTGTTAATTTGACTTCATTTCCAGGTGGAAAAGAAGAAAGCCAAGAAAAACTGCGGCGGCTAAGTGGTTCCATGCGTGGACACGCCCAAGTGGTGCGGCAATTATTGTTACCCCGGGTTAAGACTCCGCAATTAACGCTCGAGCATCGCCATCTAATTGCCGAATAGGCACGCTCGTGTGATCCCGATACCATATCCCATATATACCGTCCCCTCTCGACAACGTGACAACGTCTTCAACAAGTGCCAAAGGTGGGATGACTTCTCGCTGGAGGGCGTGGCACATGCCAATGTTCAGTAAGCGATTATTTTTTCAGTTGAACATTTTCCAATTGTTTTCATTTCGTGTGTTTGCTTGCTGCTGCTGCTGGCTGTCTGCCTGCCAGCTATTTATTGTTAAATGAAGCGATTTGTTTGTTGTCTTATGCGTCGAAGCGTTAAAACATTTTCGCTTTATTTTTTCTATTCCTGGAAAAATTGTTTTTGCACTGCAAGAGAATCGGGGAGTGGCAGAAAGCTAGCATCAATAGCTTCAGGGCAGAGTGGTTGGGATTTTTTGGCACATCGTCGTGCGGCTTGGCTCAGGTGGTAAGTGGTTGGAGCAACTGCCTTCTAAGCGCCGTTCTCGATGTGTGAATTCCAAACAAGCTGCGGCAGCTGTTCAGCTTCAAAGCGGAGGTTGAGATGTTTCAAAAAAAAAAACTAGGAAAATTCTAATTTTTTTATGGTTTAGGATGAACCAAGTAGATGCTATGAGAATCGCAAAGGAAGGCTCTATATTTAAAGTTTCTATGCGTTTTACAAAAAGAGTTCCCATTCGAAAGAATGTATTTTATTAACTTTTACTTACTGTATTAAAAACAATCAATCTTTTTATGTTTCAAAAACCGAAAGGGATGTCTCTATGGAACATTTATCATAGGCTTCCTTACGCTCACATCATTGACTTAATTCCACCTTGACATTCTTTCGTCTTGTACCCAAAAGGAACCCACATCAGCGGTCGCAGACATGCTAACTAAGCCCTTCACCTCGACTGGGATGTGGATGTAGCTGTGGATATGCTGATGCCACCGTGGGCGTTTGTCTCCGCCTAATCCGCTTTTAAAGTAAGTAACAGAAGTAGAGAAAATAAAACGCAAACCGGAAATCACAAGTCAAGTTGATGAACTGTCGCTGCGGCGTAGCTGTCCTCGTACTCGTCTGCAAAAATCGGGCAGACAAAAGAGACCTCTGGCACCTGCAGAAGAAAAAAACTTTGCAGACACATTTGGACCCTTTCTTGCCCAGCTTCACTCTCCCTCCACCCCCGGGTTAGAGATTTACGCATTTATTTTGCATTTTTTATACGCCACACAAAACATGCGCGCAGATTTAAGCAAAAATCGCTGGCAAGCAACCAACGAGTTGAGCTTTGAGTTTGGTTAGAAACATTTTTCGGCTCGGTTCAGTTCAGTTCGGTTTGGATGTCGATTTGCCTGCGTTGACATGACAAAAGGCTTGGATCTGCATACATTTGCATGTCATTGGACATCAGGCATCATCAGGCAAGGACACTGAAATCCCCCTAAGACATTCGGGGATTGCTCCAGAACAAGCCGTTTGCCCACGTTAACAATATGTTAAGTTGCCCTAAGATATATTTCCAACCTGGGCCGCAACGAGTTAATCGCTTAATGTCGCTCTCTTTCCCCGTCTTTCAGTCATTTGTCAGCTGTCCGTTCTGACTTTTCTGGATTTTCTGTGGGTCGCCTGTGGGTGGGGTGGGAGTTTTCCTTTTCGAGGGGCGGCATAATTGCAATTTGTAATTTATTTGAATTAACAGCTGAGATTCCAACGAAATCACTTTATCACTCTGGAATTTTTTGGAATTTTCATGGTATATTAGCATAGCTTTTGTGAAGCTCGGAGTGAGGCAACTGCAGGGCCTTTCTCTGCGATTCTCAATAATGTTTCGTAAAAAGAAATTATTTTCCTTACTAAAGTCTGAAGTTCTTTATTGTGCCTATTGGGAAGTCTCTACTAAACTTGCCCTTTCTCTTGTTTGTATGAGGTATTTTTTAATTTATTTGAATTAACGGGTGAGATCCTCCAAGTCAATGACAGCGAAACCCCCATAGACCTCTCAACAATTCCCAAATTTATTGCCTTGGCCCATTAACAAAAGTAGCAAATTGCTTTCGGTTGGTCAGCACTCGAGGCTAATGTCCTCACTATTTACTGACCAGAAAGATCTCCCTTCGACACAGCCCTTGGAAAGGTAATAAATATCAAAAGCACCCTAGAGGCAAATATTTACTTTAAAATTGAAACCCCCAACTCAGCTCTTCCCTGTTTGTTCAAGCTGCGTAAGTGCGTGAAAGGGTTGGCAGGCTTAGTAAGGCGCAAAAAAAAAAAGGAAAATGTGGGAGAAGAAGCCTTTAATGGCCTCGCTTTTTGATGTTTCCTGAGCCGTGGGTGTTGGCAGGCAATTGGCCATTTCCCCCAGTATCAATAGATACCTTCAACCATCAATACGGTTGAGATAATATATATATACAAAAAAAAACGAACCTTGCATGCCCGGCCTAAATTCAATTTGAAGCTATTTTCGGCATTTTTATTGCTTACTAAATTGTTTTTATAGGCTCTAGCTCTACCCAAAAAACCAGCCAGAAGCCAGAAGCCATTCTTTTGGCCCGCTTTAATTTCTCTATTTTCCAGTGCTCTTTTCTGGTCCGTTGTTTTATCTCTCCTTATGTTGCTTTTGGTATTGCGGCAATTGCCAGACCATAAAAATTAACAATTAACAGAGCGCTCGAAGTGAACAATCGCAAATCGCGGCTTACAAAATAGCCGTGGAAATGCCTCGGATATAAAATTAAAAAAAAAAGTCGCAGATGGGGGAAATGGGAGTTCATTTGATAAGGATTTTTTCGACATGGACTGCGGGGTACTCTTTCAAAATTGAATAAGTAAAGTAACATTATTATATAATATGTTATTAAATTAATATAAAGTTTTTAAATATAAGACGAAGATTTCCAACTATAATATATAGTAAATAGTAAATAGTTAAATAAGAGTTTCTTAATTTACGACTAGAAATGATGCATATTTATCTAAATTTATAGTTTTCTTTCGTATAACCCTTGAATTTTCTATTTAATTCTTATGCCTAAAAAAGTATATTATATTTTAATAAAAATTATGTAGTAATTTCAACGAGATATGTGGGTTTTTTGCCTTATCTTCATAACCTGTTAATCTACCCTACATTAAACTCAAACATAGAGCATAATTATGAGACGGAAGACTGGCAAACCGAGCCAGAGCCGACGTCCAACGGACAGGGCCGACAAAAAGGGTTATGAATGTGAAATTGTCATGCAAGAATTAGCCATGTTCTATGTTCTGGCCACGTTACGAGTATTTCGTTACATTTTATATTTATTTTTTTTTTTTACCAGTTTCTCCCCTTGGTCTGTGTGTTATTTTTCGCTGGGTTTTGTGGCTAACCGTCACGAGAGGTGAGCTTGGCTTGGCTTTTTATGGCTCCATTCGGAATGGCAAGGAATGTCAGCAATTATTTCCGAAATGCTGGAAAAACAATGCTAAATGTTTGCCATGTTTGCTTGACGCTCAGGAAACGTAAACATTTAGTGTAGTCGTAGTGCAGGGAGGATTTCCCTCCCCACCCACTACCTCTTTGAGAGCCTCATATGCATTCATAACTAACTCCCCCCTGCCACCGATGGAAAATGCATTTTAATGTGCGCAAAAATCCAATTTAAATTCAGAGCATTTTCTCCTCTCTCAGCAGACGCGCCGCGCAGCATGCAATCACAAAATTAGTTTGGCGACGAGATAAGAATTTTAGTGCCCCTCTCCCTATATCTTATGGCACTCCATACCCTATATCTATACATATATATCTGGGTATATATGGTGTAATGTGTATAAATCAACGAAATAGTACGTACGGGCAAGCTCTCTGGCAGCTGCAAACAAATTCCAAATAATTCCTGTGAGCGACGTGCAAAATTCATTTGACAAAATGCACAAAAAAGCAATTTCGAGCTGCAGACAAATTGAAATATATATACCGGGCTGTGGGGGCGGGGGCGTGGTGCTGCAGTGACAGTTGGGTAAATAAATAAATGTATATATACATGAGGAGTACATAAGGAAAAGGCAATCGAGGCTGCTTTCTATGTATTTTTGGCTGACGAAGATGCAGCAACCACCTAAAAGTATGCTACGAAAACAGACGAAGCTGCTGCCGTATGTGAGGGGCGCCTCTCACTGCTTGTGTGTTTGTGAGCTTTCCTCCGAGTGTGTGTGTGTGTGGGTGTGTGTATGTGTAGGGTGTGCGCCTCGCCATTCGCGCGTTGAAAATAGGAGGAGCTGAGAAAAACTTTCCATGCGCAGTTCGAATTGCAAAAAAAAGAAAAAAAAGCATAAAAATATCAAAGTGCAAAATGCGCAAAAATTACAGGAAAATATATCTTGAAACCCATGAATTTACTTGGGTAAAACTATCAAATTTTACTGGATTTTTTATTAAAGGAGGGCAACATATATGTTGTTATAATTCTTTAGAATCTTAGTTTAAGTTGAAGCATTTATAATATTGATTTCTCAATATTTAAATAATTCTTTTTTAACTTTTGTAAATGTTAATTTATTTTATTTAACCTTTGCAATAAAAGCATTGATAATATATTTACCTCTGTTGTTATAAATTGTATGTTAGAAATTCTATACATTTTTAGTTTACATCAACTTAATTCAAATTTAAATTATACATACCAACTAATACTACTTTCCCTAGTCCTAATGATAGTTGGACCAACGAAACTAAGTATATATTCTATAGTACTTAAAATATTATATATCCAATTAAATAAAAGTATTAAAAAAATAATATTTGACTGAAAAATCTCAATAAAATACGTATCTTTCCCAGTTCTTAAAAACTTGTAAAAAAAGAGGTTAAGCATTCTAGTTAAATTCAAATGAACACATTAAACACCATTTATATATGTTTTAACTTTAAATCACTTTCAAAAATTTGTTTAAAGCTGTTCTAGCTTAAACATTTAAAGTGCCAACTTCCCTTGAACACGTATTTTTTTCGACATTTTTCAACTAATGCGGAAAAGGCGGAGCTCATTCGGGTTATTTTCGCCGCCCCTTTGGGGTTAACTCCAAGCCAGGCAGTCCTAGGAAAAAGGTTCCCCGCTGTGATGGGTATCTCTGGCTATTAGCACAGCAGTCAGGATCGGGGAACGGAGAGCAGCGACCGGGAATCGCTGCCATTGAGATGGCCCAACAGGCCGTTTAGCGCCACCAGACAATTCCCGCTGGCTCAGCGGCATTCACGCGTGCGCAGAACGGGTTATCAGGGGGCTATATATCGCATATATAGCCCATATATATACACGAACGATTCCGTGGACGGCTGGCAACAACAATCAGTCGATTGTCACAGATATTTGTCATGTTTCTCCGGGTCTTTTCGAACTTTCCCTGCTGTTCTCTGACGTTGTAAAAATGTCAATTGCATTTTCTTGGGTTTGGTTTTCTGTTGTCTTTTTTCTCCCTCTGGTTTCTGCTTGTTTGGGTCTCCGTTTCCATCGATCGGATTTCATGTAATTACATTGTTTTCTGATTCATAATTAATTCGATCTGTTCTCTACTCCACTCTCGCAGAGGCCGCATTTTTCTGAGCACTCCGACTGATTTTTACCATCGAACACTGATAGTTACTGAGTGATGATTTAATGAGGCAAACGTGGCATGTTGTGAATGAAATCAATTTCGTGAATGTCCAGAATGTGCAGAAAAAGCCATGGCAAGCATCCCAGGAAGCGAAGGACATACATAGTTGTGAGTACAACTCGCGGTTAGCATGAATATATCCGAGTGGACGGACGACTGGGTGTTGTAATATGGGACTTATGAATCAATGCAATGTTGATTGAGTGGAGGAGCTGCCGGTGCAGCTGCCGATGTGTTTGCCTTATTAGCCAGTCGATTGATACTGTTAAGACTCTGCTGGACAGACTAGTCATGCTGGGAGATTCCTTTATAAATCGAGGAAATATGGCACTCAAATTGGTTGATCAGAGTCTCGTATTTCATGGCATTTTAAATGCGAGTTTTTAGTAACTAATAAAGGAGGTAAGGGAAGGCTTCCTAAAAGGAACTTAAAAATATAATAATAATAGAAGAATATTTTTCATCTCTATATACATCTCTACTGACAACGAAACCTACCAATAATTTTTAATTATTAGAATATATTTTTGTAGCCTCCTTAAAGTAAAGCTTTAAAAAACTCTTAACAAAACTCGTATAATATATTCATAATTTCCCATTGCTTTTTATCTACAAATCGAATCTTGCTACGAAAAATATACAAACCACAAGTCGGAAAGCAACTTTTTTTCTCAGGCGCAACGCACGACTTGTGATTGACAAATTAATGCGGATCACAAATCAACACCTCAACATGTTTCTCATATTATATGGCAACCGAAAAAGGGAGAATCCCCGAAGTGAACCCTCTCTTAAGTAGAGCCAAAAATTAATTAAAAACATCAACAGAACGCGTCGAGATTTACAAATGTCTCTGTTTTGGGTGCTGCCGAAATTAGTTCAGATGGTTGCCAAAGCCTGGGAATGGAAGCGGGTTACGGTTTGGTTTTTGGGTTCTCAAGAGGTGGTTGTGGGTGGTAATCCTCCCTCCAGTCCTAACCCGAGTTCAGTCACACCTTTGTGCTGATGGCTTGATAAACGACGACCGCAGCTCATTCATGGTTCAGGGAGCTCTAATCAGCAACCCTTTTGTGGCACAGAAATTGGGTTGCTTTTATTTTATTTCTATAAAGATTCCCCTTCGTTTTTACTCACTCTCTTTTTCCCTCTTTTTTTTTTTTTGATATGCAGATTTAACTCTAAAAAATGAAAAATAAAAAATGAAGGGAGCGATGATGATGTCATTCGGTGGCTGACAAAACGCTTGACTGATTACACTTGTATCTGTTTTGTGTTCGGGTCTCAATATGCTGAGGGATATGAAGGATTTTAAAGCCCTGTTGACTGCTCCTGCTCCTTGCTCCCAGCTCCTCACCGCTTAGATTGTTCGCTTGTGATAAATTCGGTTTATTGAAAGGCGTCAGTGCGTGAAATGATGTGTGTCAATTGCATGAATGCCACAAGGAGCGGAGAAGAGCGAGTGTTTCCCACATCCTAGCAGGAGCAAGGGTCCTGCCTCTGTCGAGTTGACAGCGATTATGCAAATAGGCTCAGATAGAACTGCATTAATTTAACAGAAAGGCTGTGTCCAGGTCTTAAGCTCTCTCGCCGCCACTCGAGAACTTAAAGTTTTGCTCCCAAAAAAAGGAGGAAAACTATGCTGGGAAATTTGCATTGTTGCAAATATTTTCAATTTATATGCTAAGCAAGATGCAGAATGTTCTCTCTCTCTGCAGCAGTTTTAATAAGCAATTAAAACTTCCCCTTTGAAATATTTTCCCCTCGAAAATCACCCACATATGCCATTTAATTTATTGTTTTCATTTGTCGTGTGTCCCAAAAATCAACCGCAAATTGCTTAACAAATTGTACAAATTGTTTAAAATTGCATCGCGCCACCTCAACGCCTCATTGCACACCCCAATTTCTGTATGGACTCCCGGTTTCCCTGGGGGTGCATTCTAATGTGACCACTGGCCAGTGACCGGCCACTGGGCATCACCTCATCCCCTTGGCAGTGTCATTAAAATAATTGACACGCTTGTTCGAACAACGCCTCAACACCAATTTAATTGATAGCTGTCGATGCCGATGCGTGATTTAATTTTATGGCTTTCAATCCCCCGCTCATTGTCCCTCTTAATTAGTTAATAGATTTGGATTTTCCTTATTTTCTAGGTTTCTAAAATATAAACGAGGGTTGTGGCTTGTAGTTTATGGGAAAAGGCTCGTAAAATGCTTGCCAAATTTGTTGACAAGTCTGCAATTAATTTCAAGATTAATGCCTCCAAGGAGTCATGTGAGTTTGGGTTGATGGAAAGCCTAGGGATAAGTGTGGCAGAGATCAGAGGATAAGTGGCGACTAAGGGATGCACTAGGAAAATGGGAATTTATTTGAGATGTAATGAGAAATAGAAGGAATGTATTATTTAAAATTCTTTTTATTTAATTTTTTTTACTAATCTATTAAAGGGGAATTTGAACAGAATTAATCTATATTTTTTGTAAGGCCATGAATTCAATAATATACATAATCATCTAATAAACATCGTCATCTCTTGAAGACTTTGATAAATACCCATTTATCAAGTAAAGAAATAGCTCTAAAAATTCTTACAATATTCCTTAAATCAAACTTCAAACAATATTATTTTTTCCCAAGCTTTTTCCAGCGAAATACATTTTCGCGCATTTTTGCTGGCCAGGCTAATAGCTTCTGTTTTATTTCGGCTCCGTTCAGTCGGAGCCATAAAACTTTTTCCCGCTTCAGCTTTTTAATCTTCTCCAGCTGCGACTGAGTGGATTTTTCTGCTGCTTATCAGTTGCGTGTGTAATTGTCGTATAGAAATTAACAAGGACTAAGAGGAAAATGGCGCTGCCAATGGGAAATGAGGAAATGGGAAATGCCAAATAGTAAAGGGGGAGACTACGGCTGCTGCCTTTGGAGAGGCTAAAGCCTGAGGCTGAGATGCGTTCAAGTGGCGAGATAAAAGCCCTCGAGCTGAGTTAATGACTTCCAGGCGCTGCTGGGGGTTTCGACTTAAGACGCCATTTTTATCGCAATTGTCCTTTGGCTCCTGCTCTTGCTGCTGCTGCTGCTGCTGCTCCCACTCGAAGGACTCTGGTCGTGGTGGCACTCCTGATTCGGATGCTGCTGGTGCTCTCCACTCCACGCTGTCCATGTCGCCAAGTGAGCGTGGCAAATGTTTTAATGGCGAACGTCGCGACACTCGAGTGCAGGCCAGCCAAGCTCAAGAAATTACATTTTTACACAGAGAAAAAAAAAAACATAATTCTTGCTGGTTCCAGAGTGTTTTCTTTGTAGGGTCAGAAAAATTGTACAAAAATCTCGAACTCCTTGAGCTGTTGGTTTTAACAAGGCCTTTCCTTTCCTTAGGCTTTGTCCTTTCCCTATTTACTGTGTACCTCAGCTATAAGGATAATGCAATCAGCAGACATCCTGCCATTGAGCACCATTCCGAGGCTTTGATATCGCTGTGCTAATGAAATCACGTCCAGATACCATTTCAGCCACGCCCTGAATAAATATTCCTGCGTGCCTTTGATATTTGAAATCTATTTGAATTTTAATTGCAGGCGCCAAAGCCTCATTTTTCGCATCAAGCAGGGACACACATCAATCATAATCGATCAGACGGGATTTGCCTGGGAAATCCTGGATAAATGCCTTTTCCGAATGCAATTCCGAAAATATAAAAAGTGTGAGACTGAGCCGCGTCTGCTGAGCATATAAATGATGTGTCATGTGTGTGTCCTGCATGTCCTGGCCAAGTCTTTGTCTGGTCCCGGAGAGCACTCTGGCAGCAGCAGCAGCCGTGTCAGCAGCAACTTGCAAATTATTTGCATTTCAAAACTTTTGTTGATGACATTTTCCATGAAAATTTTAATGTGTTTTTCGTTTTTTTTTTACTTTATCTCTCTCTTGACACACCTACATACACATCCTCGTACCTGTTCACACTTTTGGGATATTAATATATGCAGGGCCTGGCTTTTAACACTCATATTCCAAAAAGGACGAAGGCTTGGGGTAGGGAAAACTTTTTCCATATGAGGCCGATGCGGGATGGATGCGTTTTGTAATGAAAGTTGTGGAATGTCGGGGGAAACATTTTTCAATATTCATGCCCACGAGTGTGGGATGTAAATGCGGCTGTGAAACTTTTAACATTTGTATGAATATAATTTAGAATAAATGAAAAAGAATAAATAAAAAAGGAGGAAGTCTCTGTGTCCAGTAAAAAGGCAACACAAATACATTAAAATTCCATTAAAAAGGCGAGTCAGTGTGTAGATTTTTGCATATGAAAATATGCTCGCACATATTTATTAGAAAGGGTATGTATGCAGTGAAATCTTTGGCAGGACTTCTTCTTTTTCTGCCGTTGTCAGTCGCAGTCGCTGTCCCTGAGTCCTTGTCACGATTATTGTATAAATTAACGTCACAAACAAATGTTACAAAAGTCGCCAATGAAGTGGAATGATGCGTAGAGCGTTAAACTCCCTGCGAGTCACCCTCAAACCTCAACCGCAAATGTGCCTAATTTTTCGTTGTTATCCTTTGTTACTGCTGTCCTGTCCGAGGAGGAGGAGGGTAAGGGAAGGAGAAGCCTCCTAATAATGCGTAAAATTTAATGCACCATCCCGAGGTTTCGCTACTCCAATCGCGACAAGTGATTTCCAGATTTACGACAACGAAGTCGACGGGGACGGCTTTTTGGGGATGCTCCTAGAAGTGTCCTTTTTGTTGTGCTAATGTTTGGCATTTTTATGGCTTGCAGCAAATTTGATTTATTGGCCAAACTCTCAAGTTGAAGCCTTGCGAAAGTTGTGAAAAGTTTCTTGTTTTGAAGGCGAGAGAGCGGAGAGTTCATCATATAATTGATGCGATTTGCGGTTCATAAAGTGCAATTGCCTGTAAAGTGGACAAAAGAAGGCGAAAGACAAATGTCCTGGCACATATGGGAGGATATTTGTGGTCCCACTTTGCTAAAGAATCAATTTATTTATGGGGAAACTGAACCTTTAATGGAAATATTAATTATGGAAGAAGCAAGAAGAATAAAATATATTTTGTATTTAAATTTGTAAACTATTTCTTAAAGAAACAAACAAATCCCCCCACAAACCCAACCCAAACTGGATCAGATCACCTCAGCGATCTCCCTTTTCCGAATAAAAGAACTATGTCAGTGCAAAACAGTGGACAGTTGTTTCTCTGCCACGGAGTTCTGCTCATTTCTCATGCTAAACGCAGATCCAGATGGATACGGACGACAGCGACGACGACGAGTCGCCCTCATTAGGTGACCCAAAGTGTCCGAAACTATGCAATTTACATGCACAGAGGCCCCTCGCAGATGGAGGGATGGCGAGATGGAACCCACGAGGGCCAATAGACCGTGGAAGATAACAGCGGAACTGGAACTGGAACCCCTCCTTCGTCTCTATAGTGTCTCTAGCGAATTATGTTGTACGGCGGGTTCGGCGAGGGTTCGAGTTCGGGTTCTGGGTTCGGCCACAGATCGTTCCTCGGCGATACATAAAATTTGAATGCGTTTTGCATACATTAACCCACTGCTGCCCACTGCTGCCAGCCCCCGGGGGTGACTACTGGCTAGTGACTAGTAACGGTCGGCGGCGACCAGCGGCTGCCAGAGAATGTGTTTATTAAATTTTATGATTATTGGCCTGCAATTGAGCAGCTTACCTTGGGAATGTGTCGCGCCAGGTTCCCCCTTTTTTTGGATTGTGAAAATTGAAATTTTATGCGCACACAACTCCAAGTTAAAGTCCCAGTCCCATCCCTTTAGAAATTGCCAGAAATTCTCACGCGTAACTGGAGCAGTTACACTTTGTTTGGTGAGTTCTTAATTCAATTTACGTTTCCGAAATGCTAATTAACCCGGCCAAGAAGAGGCCCCGGCAGTTCTTGCGTTTATTTTTGGGTGTTACACATGTTTCGCTCTTGTTATTTGGGATCTGTATCTGTTTCTGCTTCAGTCTAATGTGCCACAAATTGAAAGTCATTAAGGTTTTATGGGCCACGTTCCCGGCCCCTTTGACAGGCGTCAATCCGTTGGCTCATTACTAATGCACAACTCGGCTTTAAAATAGCGCCAACAAGGTACAGTACAGATTTGTGGTCTACTTTTTAAAGATGACAAGATATTGGGAGGGCATAGAGAGGTACTTTATGACCAGGTATTGGAAAGGTCTGAGAGACAATTTATTATTTGTTAATAAGTAAACATTTTATAAAATTCTTATATCGAATGATTTCACTTCTTTTATATTATGTATTACACCATAATTTTGTCCTAAGTTGTTTACAGTTTTAAAAATATTTTAAAATAATATAAATTTTTTTAAATTAAATTATTAAGTTTAGAAGAAACATTTATTTATTGAAACAGTCATCCAGCAAATGAATTAGCATTTGGAAGTTATAAGAACACATTCAAGAAATCTTTATTTTTCACAG
Organism: Drosophila tsacasi; assembly: GCA_018904565.1. NCBI lineage: Eukaryota > Metazoa > Arthropoda > Insecta > Diptera > Drosophilidae > Drosophila > Drosophila tsacasi. The sequence continues at coordinate 8,606 of JAEIHY010009247.1, read as the reverse complement.
AACCTTTGAAGGAAAATTTATTTTTATTAGAATGTTAAAAAAACCCTTGGGAAGCAAACACTAATGAAGTTTTGCTTTTATTTTTAAGGACCTATTCGGCTTATTTAGTGTATTAACGGATTACACTGATTTAAAATTTATGAAATCTTTATTTAGTTATATTTTTTTCGAGTGTTTCCTGAGGTATTTTGAATTGGAAAACTAATTAGAAAAGTGGGGGAGGTGGGCGTTCTGCTGCTGCTCCTGCTGGTGGTGCACATCGCTGGACAATTTCAACGCTCCTCAAATTGGCAACTAAGTAAACTTGAAAGCTGACAGCCCGCGCTCTGGTCCAGTCAGTCGGGCTTACACGCCCACTTTTCCAGGCGCTACTATTATTTGTTGTTGTGGCAGCTTCGTTATGCAAATTTTCCCTGCCAGAGCCACGGAAAAAATAAAATAACCGTCGAGAAATGAGAATTTTGAGCTATATAGTACATAAATATCCGTATATATAAAGCAAATGCAAATGGTACATAAAGAAATGGTCGAAAAGACAAATAACATGGTGGAGACAACAAATTTAAACGACGGATTTCTTCAGCTTCTTTGGTTCCTTGTTTTTTTTTTGTTCTTCTCTTGGAATAAATAATAAACGTAAACGAATTAAAAACGGAGGGGAGATGCTTAGGTCCCTTCGGTATATTTTTCGTGGTTGCGGAATACCGCGAAAGTTCTGCTTCGACTCGGCTCTGGTTTTTGTTTACTTAAACCAAGTTTATGCGGCTTTCAATTAGTTTTAATTGAAATTCGCCTTGGCCAAGGAAAAGCAATTGGATTTCGGTCCTTAATTAAAGTTTTTAGCCAGCCAAATGTTGATTACGATTGAGCTGGCAAGAGTTAAGAAAGTGTGATTAAGATGTGATCATTGGAAACGTGATAGAGGAAAAATCAAGGAAAAAAAAGGAAAGCTCATGGTGTTATGCATCCTATGCTTTATATTGTCTTCGCCTAGACCAACGTAACGAAAGCCTGAGTTTCTTACTTTAAATAATCATTTTAAGTATCTGATTAAGTTATTCTAGAAAAAAAGGATATAGACGATTGCCATTTTTGACCATATCCTGCTTTCCTCCTTCACTTGCCATTAGAGGAATACATTTTATTCAATTGCGGCCAGTGGAGAAAAACAAATAAAATGTATTTTTCCCTGCTCGTTTTCGGTTACCATTTGCTGGTCACTTTTGGGAAAAAGCATAAAATAAAATGAAATGATGCGTTGAAAGCAGATGGAGGAGAGCCCTTGGCTACGTTCCTCAAAAAAAAAAAAAAAAAAAAAAAAGAAGGCGGAGCCACTGCCGGGCCATGTGTGGTGACCAAAGGATGATGTCCATCCTGGATGCTGTCCTTCTCGGGGGTGGTGGTGGGATATATGCTGGCGGAGTGGGTGGGTTTAACGTTTTCGGTTCAATAGATAGCACACACAATCGAGGACGAGGACCAGAACGAGAACGAGGACCATTTGATGATTTTTGCGTCACCGTTGGTCAAAATCATTTCGAGCGCAAGCAACTGGAAACTGTATAAAAATAATGAAAAAGGGCCAGAGGGGGGCAACGGAGCGCCGATGCCGATGCTGCCGCCACGGAGGCAACTTGAAATAAATGGTCAAAAGAAATAAACAGTCCCATAAAGAATAATCATTCAGAATTCTGCTGAATTATGCATGAGGCAGACGGTCCAGGAGCAGCAGCAGCCGCGCCGCTTCAGAGGAGGCGGAGGAGGAGCAGCAGCAGCGGGGGGTGTGGCCCTCACATATGCGGAAGGTCCCCGTCTCCATCCCCTCCTGGAAACTCACTCGCTGAAGCATCATTTTCCTCTTTATTATCTGTTTGCTTAGCTATGAGCAGTGAGTGTGTGCTGGATTTTTATCAGCCTTCTAAGCAGTTAGCTAGTTACAGTGGGAGAAATATTTAAACCTATTGATTAAATTCAGAAAAAAGTGGGAAATGAGTGACAACAAGCGGTAAGTTTTTAGAGATTTTTTAGAAGCCACTTTCCATGACTAAAGCATTTAAATAACTAAATTAATTAAGTAAGTTAAATAATACATTTCATTGCTTTTGTTAAAAGTTTTAACTTAAAATATAGGGATTTGATGTTAACATATAAAAATTAAAAATACATTTATGTTAAATGCTGATAAATAACAATGAGTACTTCTTGAAAAAACAAAATATATTTATAAGGAAAAATTTAATTTTAAAATTAATTTTTTAAGAATAAACTACTCCTTTCTACTTAGATTTAAAAATTCAATTCTATTAAATTTCCATTTTTTTTTTCTTTTTTTGTAAATATATTGTTTTATAGACCGTTTAAACAACTTTTCTCCCTGTGCATGAGTAGAGTTGTAGATCTATTTTTCCGGAGATTCCTGGAGTAGTGGCTGGTAATGGTTGGAGTCTCCCGTGGAGCAGCAGCACCACCAGCTTGGCCAGTTTGGTGGCGCTTGGCCAAAAGTCAACCAACATTCGCTTAATTTTCGATAAAGCTTTTCGCCAAATGAAATTCAAGTGGTTACACATGTCTCACGCTGCCCAACCCCTCCCCTGCAGCGATTTTCGGTTTGGTCATTTCTCTTGGACACCACAAAACACACCCAATCTCTCGGCTAAGATGTTCACCCCATTCTACCACCACATCCCAAGTCATGCTCATTTCCACATTATATGCCGCATCTGATTATCTCAGTTTTCGCTGTTTGTTTGCTTAGTTCCTTTTGTATTTCGTTTGTTTGTTTGATTGTTTGTTGTTTTTGCCGAAATACGCTGATAATAAAAGGTAATGAGGGGGGGGGACTACCTATATGGGTTATCTCTTCGTTAAAGGGCAGCTGGCTGATGCTGTTGCTGTGGCTCGTCACGATTCCAAATGGAAACTTTAAGTTTTGATAAAGAAATATTATACTCGGGCAGGAATCTCGTGACATTTGATAGGGGATTACTGGCAAAAATTAAGTGCTTGTAATTCTTCTAATATATATACAGTTGAAGGCCATGAACTATATAAATTTGTTATTAATTTGGTGGACTAAATGATGGACTCTTTTGATAATGAATTTAACAAATCGATTTATATTTCTATTTAAAGCTCTTTTGATAATGAATTTAACTAATCGATTTATATTTCAATTTAAAGTTAAACAACATTGTTTTCTCTACCTTTTAAGCTGTCCTTACATAAATGATTCTTTTAAAATAGTAGTCATATTTAAAGGTTGTCTCTATTACTATTTAAAAATATACTATAATATAATATAAGTAAATAGTAAATACTGTACTGCCTAGGAATCTTATTATTCACATCAAATTCTTTTCAACATCGTAATTAATTTGATTATTGCTTAATCGTTGTAATAAAATTGCTTCTGATGATCAAACAATGATTTAAATAGTTCAAACGGCAATTAAAAACCTCCAGTCGCGACGATCTTATACAATAGGTTCATAAAAACGGCGGTGTGGTGTCTGGGCACCTCAGTTCGGCTCAGCACTTGCCCCGATCGGTGTTATAAACTATATAGTAGGGTCTAATATATAAGCACAAAATATATAGATTGCAGCAACTTATCAGGTAGTCAAACCGCAGCAGACGCTTATGCCTGCGGTTGCTGGGATTGCATCAGATGAGGTGCGAAATCGGCATCGGAATCAAAATCCAAATCTAAATCAGTGCTAAATCCGAAAATCAGTTGAGCTGATCACATGGCTCAGCTTTTCCGAGAGCATTATAAACAAGTTGTTTATAAACTATAATTAGCACAAGTGATTAGTTAGCGACGGGCGCTGGAATTTGTTTATTGTTTACGGTCGGCAGTCGTGTGATCGATCAACCCTCGCCACTCCATTGGGGGCCTGGAAATTGCCATATTTGTCGCGATAGCACAGCCCATTTAATATTGCAAAAGAAAAACATAATTTAATCTGTTGATTGTTTACGCGAAAAGTGTATGGAAAGCGCTTCTAAAATGCGTCAATGAACGCATTTTCCACACCAGATAAGCAATAATGTATAAACCGATGTATAATTAAAAGGAAGATCGGGGATTTATATAAGTTCCAGGAAGATCTTTTTGTCTCCAGGGGGGCCCTTAAAAAATAATTCAACTTTGATCTTGAAATGCATGTGCCGAAGCTTTAGCTGATTAGGCAAAATAGGGAATGATTAAAAGCACGCATACATAGAGCGAAAATATGTCATCAAATTTTAAGAAAATAAATAAAAGAATTTCTTAAGAATAGTTTAAAAATGCTGAGCTGTTTCTTTGATCTATCGATTTGATATAAATTTAATATAAAGAATCGAAATAAACCTATTAGAAAAATAGTTTACGATGCAGTTATATATAAATTAACTAACAATTTTATAATAAATTAGAGGAAATAGAATGTGATATACCTCAAAGATATAGCGTATTTTGCAAAATATTTATAATTGGAAAAATTAAAAATTAAAATTAAGAATTTGTTTCTATTACTATTATTTCTTTATGTAGCTTTATAACATTTGTTTTTATTGACAAACCATAATATAATCATTTGATATTAATTCCCTACAAACTTTAAATATTTACAAATTTTAATTTTGAATTTAATCTTTCAAAATGTAGTTCCCTATTGTATTTTATTTCCAGTGCCCCTTTCGAGATCAATGCCGAATTGGATGCTTGATTTGTGATTTGAAGCGCAGACGAATCGACATAATGCGGTCATTGAATCCTCGTGAAGATCAAAGCCGATCGTGAGAATATAAGAGATCGAGTGTTTATTTGGCTTATTTGGCACACAACAAAAAAAGAGTCTGCGGGGGTATCAAATTCTGCATGGAATGCGTTTCTGGATGCGGTTGTGCTCGGTCCCCAACCCTCTGATCAGCCGCCTAGCCTGCATTCCCCCGGCTACGACTGATAAGTACGTCTTTATATACACAAGTATATGTGCCATATATGTGCGATGACGATGATGAAGATCGGAGGTTTAATTAGGCGCGGCAGTAACATGAACATTCATAATTCCGCTGGCATTCAATCAATGCAGACGTGAACGATTCCGATTCCGATTCTGATTCCAATAAAAGTGATCAAGTGATCGGGTGAGCCAGCGATCTCGTGCAAAGTGTTCAAACAGTGTCTCAATCCCTCACTCAACTCGATTCCCACAAAAGGTGGTGTGGCACCACACACACAAGAAAATAGATACTCAAAAGCATAAATAAGGCGAAATAATGGCGCAAAGTGAGACGGGAAGTTGCTGTGACAAACTCGCTAAAGGTAAGCCTTGAAAAATGAAGTTATTAGTGCCGATTCCCAGGATTAATTACGAATTTTGCATATTTTATCTGCCTCAGATGAGTTGTGTTGCCAGAGGAAAAAGGATATGACTCCCAAAGTATTTCCCGACAAGATCTACAAGTCCGAACAGCCCAAAGGAGTCGATGCCACGGGCATGACCTGCGAGTGTGGCGTTTTTGGAGCCATAGCCTGCGGGGATTATCCAACACAGGTGGGCAAAAAAGTGTAATTTATTTGAAAGTTAGTCAGAATGATTTTTAAGATATGGAAAGAGTGCCTTGATCTAGATCTTTGCAATCTATTTGAATTTCTATTTTCTATGCTGCGACCATGTCAGACGTCAGACCTATGCAAATCTCTCAAAAGTGGGTCAATGGTAAGCTCTGGTTTCCACCACCTCCCCCTCCTTCTATTGATCCACTAACGTTTGATGATTCTGTGGCCAATGCCCAGAGATTGCGGTGACGTCAATTAAATCGAAGCGATCTGCTGTTGTAATCTGTGTTGTTTATATTTTTATTGCCATATTGCCGGGACTGTAATGAAATGGAAAATAACAGGAAAGTGTACCCAGGCAAATTCTGGGGGAGACGAGAGATCTCGTTATCTGAGGTTTTACCGAAGTCATCGGTGGATCATTAGCGTCATCAACTTTGGGGATCGATGATCTACGAAATCAGTAGGAAATCAATTTATCTGTATTTTTATTGCCTTTCAAAGTCTATATTATGCAAAGATATGTGAAGTTTATAAAAAACAAAGGAAAGCAAGGCTTCATTTTGTAAAGAAGAATTTTAAGGCATTTAAGTGATTTTTTAAACACTACAAAATCTATGAATATGCTGGAATACTTAAATTTAAACCCAAATTTCAGCTCAAAGTTTTTTACTAGCCTAAAATTCTTCAACAATCCCAGAATATACCAAAATATTTTACATTTTCACTGATCTTATTACTGATGTTTAAATAATCAAGAAAACCTAATAATAGAATTTCCTTCCTCAATATATTCAATAATTGATAAAGATTACAAGTAAAACCCCTGTTGCTAATTGAGATTTTTCCGCTTGCAGCTGGACATAGCCCAGATGATCTGCCTGGGACTGGTGGCGCTCCAGCACCGTGGACAGGAGTCGGCGGGCATAGTGACCAGCCTGGGCAAGAGCTCCAAGAACTTCAGCGTGCACAAGGGCATGGGCATGATCAACAATCTGTTCAACGACGAGGCCATCCGCAAGTTAAAGGGCAACCTGGGCATAGGCCACACTCGCTACTCCACGGCGGCTGCCTCTGAGGTGGTCAACTGCCAGCCCTTTGTGGTCCACACGGCTCACGGAGCTCTGGCCATTGCCCACAATGGGGAGCTGGTGAACTGTGAGTCCCTGAGGCGCGAGGTCCTGGAGCGAGGAGTGGGTCTGTCCACGCACAGTGACAGCGAGCTGATAGCCCAGTCCCTGTGCTGCGCCCCCGAGGATGTGTCCGAGCACGACGGACCGAATTGGCCGGCGAGGATCAGGCACTTCATGACCCTGGCCCCTCTCTCCTACTCCCTGGTGGTGATGCACAAGGACAAGATCTACGCCGTAAGGGATTCCTATGGCAATAGGCCTCTATGTCTGGGCAAAATCGTGCCCGTGGATGCGGGTCATGCGAAAATCGATGACCAACTGGCCGAGGGCTGGGTGGTGAGCAGCGAGAGCTGCGGCTTCCTCTCCATCGGAGCGAGATATGTCCGCGAAGTGGAGCCCGGCGAGATCATCGAGCTCTCGCGGAATGGCTACCGGACCGTGGATATTGTGGAGCGACCGGACTACAAGAAGATGGCCTTCTGCATCTTCGAGTACGTGTACTTTGCCCGCAGCGACTCCATGTTCGAGGGTCAGATGGTGTACTCCGCCCGCCTTCAGTGTGGCCGCCAGTTGGCGCGTGAATCCCCGCTAGATGCGGACTTGGTCAGCTCAGTCCCGGAATCTGGCACGGCTGCCGCTCATGGTTATGCCCGGGAGTCGGGTCTGCCCTTCGGTGAGGTTCTCTGCAAGAATCGCTATGTGGGCCGCACCTTTATCCAGCCCTCGACGAGATTGCGCCAACTGGGAGTGGCCAAGAAGTTTGGCGCCTTGGCCCAGAATGTCGAGGGTAAGAGGATCGTCTTGGTGGATGATTCCATTGTCAGAGGAAACACTATTGGACCCATAATCAAGCTCTTGAGAGATGCAGGTGCCACTGAGGTGCACATCAGGATAGCCAGTCCCCCTCTGCAATATCCCTGTTACATGGGCATCAATATCCCAACGAGGGAGGAGCTCATAGCCAACAAACTGAACGCGGACCAGCTGGCGGATCATGTAGGAGCCGATAGCCTGGCCTACCTCAGTGTGGAGGGCCTGGTGAAGGCCGTGCAGATGAACAAGACCCACGTGAATCCCCTGAAGGCGGGGTATTGCACTGCCTGTCTTACGGGGGAGTATCCTGGAGGATTACCCGAGGAGCTGAGCTGGTAGTTTAGAACTCTGTTTTTTCATCTCTTCTTTAGGGTTAATTGATAGCTTTTAGATACAGTTTGTATATAATAAATATATGTTTTAATTTCGGGTCTTTGGACCACTGAACAAACGCAGACAAAGTGTTATTATTATTTAGGGAATAGAGGGGGGAATTTTGGTGTTCATTCCTTGGCATAAGTTATAAACTATTTAAAGAATATTTCCCCCATTTAAGACACACTCAATATTCATTTGAAAAATTTAATTTTCTAGTATAAATATTCCGCTGAAGGTACTCAGTAAAGAAACACATACTCTAAATGCTAATGGGGACACATCAACGTCTGATTATTGCCAAAACTGTCTAATGCCATAACTTCAATTCATTTCAATTTATATTTCCAGGCTTTGTTTGCCTTTCTTCGTAGAGGAGTCCTGCTTCCGGTTATAGCCCGGCTCAGATATAGCCTCATATCATACAATATGGTAATCATGTTTGCTTTTTTCCCGCGCGTCCTGTCTCTTTCCGGCCAGAGGACTCCCTCTCCGCCGCGCCACTTCGGGCGTTGCAATGTCTAAAGCAGGGCGTTTAGGGCGTTTAATCCTGCGGAAGATGTCCTTGCGGTTCCCCAACTCTCATTGAATATAGCTTTTTTTCGTTCTTTCTTTTTTTTATGACTCGCGCCGGGTACTGGAGTCAACAATGTCATCATTATTCTTGAATATTGTGTTGTATTTTCGCAAACAATTTCGCTAAGCTGCGCGGCATTGGCAAAGCCGGAAAGGGGGGG